>VWZX01007345.1:3428901-3523325 GCA_013399015.1 Galbula dea | reverse complement strand
GGGGGGAAGCAGAGCGGTTCCCAGCATGCTGGAGTCACCCGCTGCAAGTTGATGTAAATGTTGTAATTTCAGGCGCTTTTCCAGCACTTTTTTTTTTAATCCAGTTTGGCCGCCCGAAGGTCTCTGTGCCGCGAGGCGAGGGCTCGGCCATCCACACGCAAAGCTCGACTTATTTAATTATTATTTGCCTTACGCTCACCCCATCTGTTTCTTCTTTATGATAGGGATCTTTGGGATCTTTACTTCTAACTGCGGCAGCGTTGGGGCTTTAGTTTTTCTTTCTATTTTTTTTTTTTTCATAAAGAAAAGAGGGAATCAACAGCAAAACTTCGCCAGCTTTCGCGTCCTATTTTCAAAAGCAGCTGATGTCTTTATTTTCTCTGACACATCTGGGCAAGTTTCAGTTGATATCCATGGCGATGGCAAGTCACATTCCCGAAAGAAAAAAAAATGAGCAGGCGAAAAAAAAAAGTCAGATGAAATGTTGCATAAGTTGAGTGACGTAAAAAAGCAGATGCTTATTTACTCTTTATTTGTGAATGGGGAAAAAATAATTGAGGATCGTGGAAAAGGGGAAGCGAGAGATGTGTCGGGATCATCACCAGCTTTTCTGTGAACATTAATAACAGCAGCAACCTGCGTTTGATTAGGTGATTTTAAAGTGGATAATCCAGCGCCCACAATCTGAAAACAAATCTGTTGTTGAAGCTCCAGGTTGCTATCCCTGCTTTAGAGCTAATTGTGGGGGAAAAAATTAATAATCTCACATCCCCGACCAAATCCGTCAGTTTTCCTTGTCTTTCTCTTGCTTTACTCGCTGCTCAGCGATTCAGGGCTGCGTCTGCTCCGCAGGCTGGAGCCGATGGTCTGCAAAGTTTCTGCTCTGGACTGCGCGTCTTGGCTTTCTCTGCAGCAGCAGCAACCAACACTTTCCCCCCACCCCAGACAGATGCGTTGCATTAAATAATCCTTCGGTTACAACCCGTTCCTAAAGGAAATCATATTTAAAAAGCTGGGATTTATTTTTGGTATGTCTTTCGAAGGGCTTTTCCCCCTCGAAGAGTGTCTCGATTCCATGGCAAGTGGGCAGGAGGGTTGGAGGCGACCCCTGTGATTTAGTCGTTCGAGAGGAAAAGTTTTTAGCTTTTCAGTTCTTTTTGGCTGAGCTGAGGACAGAAAATATTTCATAGTTTTCACCCTCTTTCGTGGAAAACGCTCAAGATCGGGATCAAGGGCAATTCTTTTATTATTTCACTTTTACTGTGCTGTGCATGAAAGAAAAATCGCCCCTCTGGTGTGAGTGTCGTGATCCCCAGCGAAGCTTTCCCCTCTTAATTAAAGCAGAATACCTGAAGAGTGGATTTTCCTCACCTCAGTGTAAAATTGCTAAAAAGTAATTTTGAGGCTTCTCCCTCCCCAGATTACTAATAATTAAAAAAAACAATACAGAAGAAACAAAAAGCGTCATGCGTAGCCGGCGAATAATAATAATAAAATGCAATAAAAAATACGGAGAAAGACTCGCCGGAGTCTTCCTCCTTGACACATTCTCGGGAGGCAGCTGATGAGGAGCCGGGTCCGGGGGGGTGCTGGTCCAGATCCGGCCACCCGCATCCGCGCTGCACCTGCACGGGCATCCGCGCCCCGCTCCGCACTCCGCTCCGCACCCCTCTCCGCACTGGGCTAGGCCCTGGGCCCCAGGGCAGCTGCTTTTCCACTCGGGTGGGTTCGTGCCCGCCTGGTGAAACCGTATCCCCGAATAACCCCCCAGGCCGGGCAGGGCTAGGGTAGCCCCTAGCCACCCAGTAGCCTCATAAAGAGACAGAAGGTGATCAGATTAGAGGAACACACGTGAATAAGGAGGCATTTGTTACTTTTACACTTTATCACCACTTTTTTTACAGGCAATTTAGTGCAGCCAAGGTAGATCCAGATCCCTCTAACCATCTGAGATAGTAAAATAACACTTTCCTATGTTTCAGCAGGTTTTCCTGCGCCTGTAATTTGCCTCAGTCTAGTACTTAAAAAGACTTGATTGAAAAACAGAGCCGGCAAGTTTATTTGCCTGTTTAAGGCTCTGTGCGGGAATTTGTTTTCGAGCAGGGAGACGTTTGCCGTGCCTAGGCTCCCGGCCACTCGGCCAGCCGCTCCCTTTGCCATCATCCTCACCATCATTCGGCCCCAGCTCCCCTCGACCGCCGCCGGCACCGTGCGGCAGCGTGTCCTGTTCCCCTAGCCCCGCCGCGGGGGAGGCAGAGCCGGTGGCACCCGCACCCCTCCCGGCCCGGCCCGACCCTTCCCGCCGCTCTGCCGGCGGCTGGGCACCGCCCCGAGCACCCGGCACCAGCCACGGACCGGATCGGATCGCATTGTCCCAGCGGTAGCCCCGGCTCGGGAGGCTGCGGACACGGGCGGGACAACCGCGTTCTGTAGCGGGCACATTGTCACCGGGCACTGCATTAACCCTTGTCGGGGCGGAGAGCGTGCGTGCGGCTGATTGCTCTCTCCTGCCTTTGCTTTTCCTTCTCTCCTTTTCTCTCCCTTTCTTTCTCTCCCTCCTTTTCTTCCTTCCCTTTCTTTCTCTATCTTCCTTTCTTTTCTCTTTTCTTTTCTTTTCTTTTCTTTTCTTTTCTTTTCTTTTCTTTTCTTTTCTTCTTTTCTTTTCTTTTCTTTTTTCTTTCCTCTCCTTTTCTTTTCTTTTCTTTTTTTCTTTTCTTTTCTTTTCTTTTTTTTCTTTTCTTTTCTTTCCTTTCCTTTTCTTTTCCTTTTTTTCTTTTCCTTTTTTTTCTTTCCTTTTCTTTCCTTTTCTTATCTTTCTTCCTTTTATTTTTTTTCTTTCCCCTTTCTTCTCTCTTCCTCTCTCCCACACTTTCTCTCCTTCTCTCTCTCCCTCTGTTTCTTACTCTAAGCCAACTGTCACCACTGGATTTGGGACCAACTCTTTGGTGCTGTGACAGACAATGCTGCCTGGGGCTGAGCTCCTCATTGCTGACTGCTCCCTGGCCACCCCGGGCTGGCCACGGTGCAGGGCAGGGAAAGGACACAAAGGAAAAGGACAGTCCAAAAAGCGAGCCTGTTATTAATACAGCCCTGCTTGTAAATGAAAAATGTAACCCTTGTTAATTAACGCTGTTTACATGGGGTACAAGAAACTTCAGAAATGTTTCTACAAAGGGGAAGGAACTGTTTACAAAACTCTTTCAAAAGTGTGACATATTGCTGCAGTTCCAGCACTAAAAAGCCAAACACACTTACACGCCTTTGAAGTTGGCTGGCTAAGGCAACATTATTTGACTCAGATTCAGATATTGCTTGTGGGTATAACTAATGGCTTTTACCTAGTTAGTGGGCTGGGAGGGGCGAGGGCCTGGGCGCCGTGGCCATTGGGTCCCTCTGGAGAGCAGGAGCTGGCTCCCTGCCAGCTCTGTACAATGTCAACATTGAATATTTGAATTCCCAGACTCTATTTAACAACTTTCTAAATAAATAAACTCATTGTGTGTCTGTGTTTAAAATTATTTCACCTCTTTCATGAAAGCTACAGCATCTTATTACACTGGCCTCTCAGGCTGCTTTTCCCCCTTTTCTTTCCAAACAAACACAAATGGAGCTAAGCACCNCAAAAGGGGGTTATCCCCTTTTTTTTTTTTTTTTTTTTTTTTTTTTTACTGTCTCATATCTCTCCCTCTTTCCCCTTCTCACTTTCTGTCAGGCTCCTCCTGGAAGCTGCTCGGACATCCCAGGACGTCCTTAGTGGGATGGTTCTGCTCACTCTGCTATCTAATGAGAGCTAAATCCAAAGCCAAGTTCACCAAGTCAGTTAAATATTAATCATTTCTAAAAGGAGGCCCATGTGAGTGCCATTGCTGCAGCAGTGCCCTCTACATACTCAATCATTTTGGCTGCTGTACCATAGGCAGGCTCCAGGGACAGCTTTCATTGTTGTTGCCATAAATGGCTATTAGTGTTCATATTCACCTATTCACCTAGTTATTTAAGTGCACCTAAGTGTGTATGTGTCTGTGCTTCCTATATATGTGTCCATACCTTCCTGTTTATGCCACAGAGTGTGTGTGTGCATAAATATATATGTGTGCATAAATATGTATAAAATACCTATGTATATATGTGTGCACATACAGGGAGAGAGAAACAGGTAAATACATTTGATATCTGCAGTAACAATTAATGTGTGCATTGGTTTAGAAAGGGACTGTGATATGTGTAAGCTCCTGGGGTGCTTGCAGCCTGTGCACCTATGGCTGTACACCCACATAGGCTCTGAGATGTTGTAGGTGCCTATAGGGAGCACAGTCAGAGTTAAGATATATATATATGTGTGTGTGTGTGTGTTTGTCCCTGGGATACTTCCCAAATGCACTAATTGTTTACTTCTGTGGTGGGAGTATTAATTGTAAAATATTTATTGACTTCACATGCTAGTAAAGGTGTCTGGACAGAGAAGGTATTTCTGGCTGTCCTGGGGATCACAGCTCTGTGATAAAGCCATCTAAGTGCCTGAAGAAGAAACTGGAATGAATTTTCTGCCAGCAGAGGCACGTGGTGCTGGAGGATAAAGGAAAGCATCGGTGGTTGCTCCAGTCCAGGGTAGATAAGGAGAAGGCAGTGGGGAAACAGATAGAGTTTTATAAATCTCAGCTCATGAAACCTTGTCTACAGAAGTTGTCTTGCTCTGTACTAAAACCACTTTCTAGACCAAGGTACTTTAACTTTGGAAGGGCTTGTTCAGACACTTTGTTTTCTGACCAAGAATTCACAACATTTGTTTGTTTAAAATTTAACTAGGTTTGCTGCCATTTTTGGAGCAACTCAGTATTCTTTTGCTGTAATTTAATATGATCAGTTTTACATCATTTCAGTTTAGTTAGGCAAGGAGTGCCTTATGAAGAGCAGAAAGAGATTTAATCCCACAGGGTTTTCAAACTAGCAGATACAAGTGTCATGCTATCCAGTAGAGAGAGCTAGAACTGGACAAATGCAGATTAGAAATACAGTTTATGTTTTAAGTAGCAAAGGTATTTAGCCAGTAAAACAATTTACTGAGAGCTGGGTGGATTTCAACATCACTGGAATTCTTTTGTCTTAATTAAGGTTGGCTGTTTTTCTAAAAGGATATGAGCTAATCCAAACAGGAATTAATTTAGGGAATTCCTGTAGCCTGTGCTATACAGGGGGGCAGACCAGACCACTCTTCTTGCTTTTATAATCAATGCACCTAGTTGATGCTGTGCCATTTCATATGGAAGCATTGGCTCAAGGCTGGGATCACAGGAATGCCTTTCAAAACTAAATGGCCATTACAGAACTGGGTTCAACTCAGACACCTTAGAGCCAGTGTCTGCCTCTAAGTCGTTTCCATCATTACCATTGCTTACCTGTACCGCAGGTGTCCCTAGAGCTGGGCTCAGGGGTGTCCTGTCCCTGTGTTTAAGGGCAATGGCAAAGATGGGTTTTGCAAGGATGGGAAGGAGGAATAGAGTGTAGCCATCGAGGTCAGGATCCAGAGATTGAGGGTCTGGAGTCACAGAGGTGATGATCTGCAGTGGCTTTCCAGTGGGCTCCTGCCATGTTAATGTGCAGTTGGTTACCACTGCAGTTCTTAACACCCATATCAGGGGCCAGATAAGACCAGTATAGGTCATGATATGCATCAGTAAGCATCTGAAAGCACCTCCAGGCCCTCTTTGTTTCAGGGATTGCTGGAGGGAGGTGTTCCCTGGCAGATAAACTCATCTAAGAAACAGCAAGGTGGGGAAGGGGACAAAGAAGCTAAGAAGAGGTTGTTGTTGTCCCCTGGACTCTGTCTCTTTGCACTGCCATTTTAAATCAAATAATTAAATTGCTCAGGGTATAAAACAAGCCTGCCTGATCATTCATTGACTTTATGTTCCCTCCCTTTTGTTTGCATTTCCAGGCTATAGCAAGGATTGCCTTCTCCAGCTCTGCTGGAAGAAAAGGCAGTCACTGAGCTGTGTGGGAGGAGGGAAGCTAGCCTGCAATGTAAATTGTATTTGGTGCTAAACATGTAACAAAGAGAAAGAAATATGAGCTAATCCAGCAACAGGAGTTGGGGAAGTGAAATACAATTCGTTTTATTTCAGGATTTAATATTGTGGTCTGTTTCAGTGAGGCATTATCTTTTAAACTAGCATATATGCAAAGACATAAAACCCCACTACCTTAAAGGAATGTCCAAGTTTGATCTACAAAATAAAGGAAATTCAAAGTTAAGGCTGAAATGTACCACATGGCCTCCAAGTCCCAGGAACAACAGGAGGCAAGGAAGTAGCTAAAGGTATGGGCTGCACTTTAAAACAAGTCTAGCAACTATCAAGCAGCCAGTGCTCATTGCAGTTAACACAGCACGGTTCGAGCTTGGGTTTGTATTGAGTTGAGAGAGGCTGGCTCAACAAGGTCTGTGATGTTCTGAAGTAGTTTTGGAAATCTTTGCTGATCTGTAACAAGCATGAAAGTTTTATGGTGGAAGGATTGTAGGTCTGGGTTTAATTTATGCGGTAGAAACACTCTGACCCCTTTGGCACCAACAGCTTTTGTTTAGAAAACCTTATATTGAAGCAAAATTTTGGTTCAGAAAAGAGATATACCCAAGTTACAGATTTATTCCTCTTCTGAGGAATTACTCCTATGTCAGAATGGGTGCATTACTTTTTAGCCCTGTTTAAACTCTAAACTAAATTTAAATTGCTGTAAAATAATCCTCAGGATGGAAACTGCCACACAACCATAGCCCTTGCTCCCTGACCCAAGCCCCTATTCCATTGCAGAGCAGTGAGCTGCACCGTTTTGTGATTGCAGTAAGTTAGAAACCAGAGGAGCAGGACTTCTAGGACTAGGTTATTTTTGGCAATTGCATCACAAATTGTGTATAAAATTTCAAAAAATATGAGTTCTGCCAGTTTGATCTCTGAGAGGGCTACAGAAAATGAAAGCTTTGAGACTCTTGTAACATCATACTATTTTGTCTATTAGATATCATTAGATTACCAGAATACCAAGACCTTCATATCATCCAATCTAACAAAAATTTCCCAGGTGGTTTCAATTAAAAAAATTAGCCATAAATATATTTTGTATAATGCAATTTATTATGGATGTTTATTGTGTGCAGTGGGAAAATGTTTGGTTTCAGATGATCTTACTGTGTAACATGTGCTCTACTGAAACTGTTTACACTGTGGCAGCCTGCAAAGTCCCCAGCTGAATTCTGAGACCAGCTGGGCTACATGCTCTGAAAGCCACAGGAGGGTAGAGCCCTTCCCTGGAAAGCCAAAGGGGCAACAGCAGTTTGTATGGGACATGTGCAACAAAAAAACTTGACAGTGGAGAAAGAGATGAATGATAGAGAAAACTGGATGCCTCAGAACAACGTTGTTTACTAGGGAAAATGGGATTAAAATGATTCCAGCTCCCAGAAGGTCCTGTTGCACTGGGATGGGGGCTCACCTGTGTCTAAGGGATGTTCAACCTCTTGCATCCCAAGTTTTATCAAGCCTCTTCTTATTTCAGTTGTGTTCGATGATCTGGGCTCTGTACTTACATCACCCATGATTCCAGATTTGCCCTTCTGCAGTGGAGAGTGGGGACTATTCTATGACTAACATATACATAGGGTCATGGGGTCCCTATGACGGACTCATCCATCACCCTCTGGGATGCTGCAATAGGGAGCTGAGTGCTTCATGAAAACATCTCCTGCCCATCTCCTGTTATTTTGCACAAAGTCCATATACTGGCAAGGGAGAAATCATTCCTTATTTAAAAAAAAACCCTTCAAAATCTCCCCCCCACCCCAGACTCCTTCACACATGTATTAACACCAAACTGGCAAAGCCAATGGAAAAGGATTTTGCATTTTGGCAGCAGAGCTGGCTCAGCTCTTGCCATGGGCCTTATCCCAAACCCACTGAAGCTGAAGGAGCTCGTACCGACTTCAACGGGATTTGAACTGGGTCTGTCCAGGAAGAATCTGTTTCCCTGCATCCTTGGTAGGGTTTATCAGCAGCTTTTGCTCTGTGGTGAGCCCAAACATGAGATGTTGTAACAGATATCTGGATTTACATCAGTGTAAGTGAATTAGGTTGGCCCTATAATATGGCCTCATTTAAAAGTCATTTTAGCCATTAGGATGAAATATGAACACTGCTTATGGGGAGACTGCGGTGGCTTTACATGCTTGTTTCCCACTGTGCCCCATCCATTCCCAGGGCTCTCCATCTCTTCCGTGGGTTGAGGACCTTTGGGGCAGCAGTGGGCACTTGGGGGTGTAGGAGTGCTCCAGAATCCTTGGCTTATGCTGTGTCCCTTGGCTGTTCTGTGTCCCAAGGACTGGGGTTCTGCAAGGATCCTTAATTTGTACTTGCTGAACAAATAGCTTTGCTGCAATAAGTACCTAGTGCTTCTAGTAAGCACTCCATTAAATGCCTCCCGATTTCATCTTAGACAAAAAGAAAGTATGTGAGTGACAAACACAGGCTGCTGGAAAAAAAAATCACCCCAAACATGCCTAAAACATGGCTTGAGTCACCAGTGGTGCTTATATTTTTGATTTAAAAACCATTTAACATTTCCAAGGTTTGACAGATATGATTAACCTTTCCCTCCTGAAAACTCTTTGCGTTGTGAACTTACTGTGGCATTTTTTATTTACTTGCACCTTGGTGAGGAATTAGGCAATGCTTTTTGTGAGTTTTAATCTTTCCCATTCTCTTTGTGGTTCTGTATAAACGGAGAAAAGGAAATGCTGTTTGAAAGAATTTTGAAGTGATGTTTCTGTTTTACTTGTAGGCTCTTGATGTATTTTTGGCTGCAGGGACTGGCATGGAGTATTGTTCTAAGAGTACACAACATCGAAACACAAAGAGATATCAGCTGCGTTTGAGTTAGCAGCACTGCTTTATAGTTTTGTTGTTTAATTGTTACTGGATCATAATGATCATTCACAGCAATAAGGAAGACTTGTTAGTTTTAAAAGGTAAACAATATATATATTTGTCCTGGTTCTTTCAGTTCATACAGTAAGAAATATCTCATACTATAGTCACTGGCTGCTTGTGAAAGTGCTATTAAGCATTTATACTTTACCTAAGTAACTGCTATCCAGGAGTTTGTGGTACGTGGTGCAACGGAAGGTACCAGACAAAGCCAAGGTAACTGAGAAATGAAGAAATGAGGCATTAGGTCACTCCAGAGAGATGTGAGGGAAAAAAAGCCACAGTGTTTTTAGGATTAGTGACCAGGCTCAGAGTGAGAGAAAACCTGAAATTATCTGTACTGAACTAATGCCCCAAGTGAAAACCGAACTGAGACTGAGCCAGAAGAGGTGGCATGGAGTCTGACCCAGGGTGGGATGAAGCAAAACTTCCCAACTGGTTCTTTCACTATGCACCATGCTGAAGGATCAGCCATGGACGAAAACCAGAAGACTTATTTCCAACCTGACATTATTATTTATTATGGCTTGAATTAAAGCAGCGACTGCAGAACCCAGCCACGACTGGATGCCTGTTGTGCCGAGTGCTGTGCAAATGTGGGCTGCCTGCACAGAGTTTAGGCCCTAAGAAATGCAGATTAAACTTGGGGCCTGCTGCCCTATGTGTACAATTACAGCATCATTGGAGGCAGTAATAAAATCCAGAGGAGAAATGGATGCTTTGAGAAAAATCCATGGAGTTAGGACTGTGGAGTGCTAGGCTTTCCGCTTGCACTTGGGTGGATGTGCTTCGCCTTTAATCCCATCAGACCTCTCCCTCTGCCAGCAAATGCCCCCCAGCTCCATTTTAGACAACCCTTTTATTTTTGGCTGCATCCATAACTTTGGGTGATCAAGCTGCATTAAACTATGAGTATCCTTGCAGCATCACCAACTTCCTTTCAAAGAAAACAGCTCTGAGATTTGCTGGGAAGGAAGAAAGCAATACCAGCAGATAATCCAGCCCTATAAAATCCCTGGCTTGTGGTTCCAGCGCTTTTTCCACTCCAGCGCTGCAAGAGGGACATGAGCAGTGTGGCTGGCAGGTGCCAGCAACCAAAAAGTCCCTCAAGCCTGTCAGGTTTATTAAGGTTCTTTTTAAGTCTGTGCCAATAAAAAGGGTTTGTGCAACCCCTGAGTGAAGCTTCATAAGCTCAGTTTTATGTTCGTATAATTCGGAGCCAAACCGTCACGGAGTTCACATAGAGAAATACCCCATGGAGCATCACAAACTGCAAAGAAAATATATTGAGGAAAGAAAGGACTGATAATTTTATAGCTTTTCTAGAAGCTAGGTTGTAAAATAGGCTTTATTTAGCAGTTTCTTAACTTCTGATTGCAATTTTGTTACCAGTGCAATGGTTTTAGATGTAATATTTTGTAAATAGAGAAGCCAAGGCGCTATGGCTTCATGCACAGCACGCGGACCTGCCGCAGGGTGCAGTGCCATGCATGCCTGCTTCCCAAAATGTTTGCATTTTGGGTCAGACCCCTGGGCAGGACATGGCAGCACTCAGCTCTGCTGTTTGTTGAGCCCAGAATGGCTGGGTAGTCCTTGGGAGGAATAGTCCTTTTAGACCCAACTGAAGAGTTTGGCCCAGGTCCACGGATGAGCAACACAACACTTATTTTTGGAGGGCAAAGCATTTCTAACTATTTAAGAGCCCTGATTTTTACAGTTGAGGTGATTATCACAAAGTCAAGGCTCATCTTCCAAAACAGAAGCTATTAAAATCACTTGTCCCTTAGCCTTTTGTCCGAAATATGTGTGTGTAAATCTAGGTCCAGAATTCCTTCAGTGGGGTTTACAAGATAAACTGCTATATTTGCTCTTCACATGAATCGTTAGTTTATACTCAGCATGGTTCATCTCTTAAAAATCTATTTTACAATGTAAGAATTCACACACACTTCTCTTTGGGAAGTCATTTATAGAAGGAAAATTAAGTGTGGCTGGGCATTAGAAAGAGTATTGCTGATACATGCAACAACTCAAAATGTTGAGGGAAGTGATTGTGGGTATGGGAGAAGATGCCATCTTGACCTTGGCAGTTTGTTTATTAGACACTAAATCACAGACATTTCTTCTTCCAGTTATAATTGGTCTGAGGACTCAGATATACCCTTAAAACCCGTTCCTGCAATTTTAAAGAGAATTTAGATTTCATCAGTGTTCACTACTATTTATGTGGCTTAAACGAGAAAAAGGACCAATAGGGGAAAGGGAAAAAAAAAGAAGAAACTAGAGAAAAAAAGCAGTATTTCCTCTGATGGATATATTTCCTTTTCAAAAGATTTCACTGAAAGGAAAGGGCTACCTCTTGCTGTCAGCAGCAAAAGTAGCGCTGGAAATAAGATGCAAGTGATCAGACAGCAGGCAGAGATGGTGTGAGGGAGAGGATTAGGAGATGGGACATGCCTGGGGGATTGCTGCCAGACCCCTGAGCAAAAGCAGTGCTGGCACCTTTCTGCACAGGAATCATAAAGGAATTCAGGACATCTGATTTAAGAGATGATTGGTGTTTTTCAAATACTAAATAGGCTCTAAATATCCTGTTCTCCATGGTTTCCTCTCCCTAGTGCTATACCATTTATCTATCTAATATCTCTCTCTCTGTCTATCTATCTATGAGCTCAGCAAGCTAACATGTCTAAATCACCTCCATGCATCCTGACCTCCTGCTTAGTCTCCTGTTTCAGGTCAGAGGTTCAGTGTGAACTAAGGTGCTGGGCTTACTCTTGAAGTCCACATATTTCCTCTGGGTTCCTGCTCTGCAGAAATAGCTGTGCTCTGTGGGTCGGTGAAGATCCAGCTGAAGCTTGCGAGGGCTGGAGGGAGCAGTGTTGCTTTAGGCTCCCTGCCTGCAGAGTGACATATCAGAAGTAATAAGTCTGAGCCTGAGCTGATGTCTAACAGCATCGGGGAGCGGGCTGGAAGGCTGAACTCCTGCAGAAGTGAAAGCAAGGAATTTAACAGCAGTAAAAAAGAGGTTAAGGAGAGAACAAAAAAGAAAGGAAATAAGAGTGATATGAATGGCTAGAAAAACAACTACATACAAACATTAACCTCTGCTGCTGTATTTTGACCCTGGGCTGACTTAATAGAAGTACATGGTAAAAACATGTTAAGCTGGAAGAAGGTCCTTAATTTCAGAAATTGTCTGGATTGTCTTAATACAGAAAATATTTTAGCAAAACATATTCTCTGTGTGTTCAAATCTGCCTATAGCTTGAAGACATATTCTGCAGGAGGCTAGCAAGAGAAAATATGTTTACTGGTGGGGCCTTCAGCCAAACTCCCTTGCTCTTGGAGTTTCTTATCCCTTTCTTCTCCAAGATACCTTTCCCCTGACTGTCAGAGGAGCAGAAACAGACAGACCTCTCCTGGCCGATCAGATGTGGCCTGCCCAGCCATACCTCCTGGCAGCCACAGGAACCACACAGATAGCGCTGGCTTGGAAGGCTTTTTCCCTTTAGCACACTAAAGTAACAGCCCTAGAGCACACAAAGCTAAACTGGTGTAAAAGCAGTGTGAAAGCAGAAGCCACTTTGGCAGGGGATGGACTCAATGTGGCTCTGCTGGATCTTGGCCCTGGGATCCATCCAGGCTGGGGAGAAAGGAGATACAGGGCAATCTTCACTCTGTCAAGATCTTCTGTAGCCTCTAATACTTAGAAGCAGAAAATATTTATGGTTCTTTAAAATAAGGATTTTTCTCTCCCTTTTGGATTTCTGCATGTTCCTGGGGATTTTGTTCTTCTATGTGTGTCATTTATTTCAGAGCATAGGATCATTGTGAGACAGCCTAGGCTTTGATTTCTGGGAATATCTTTATAGGCTTTGTTTCATGGCTATATAACAACATTACTTTATCTATCCATCTCTCATTTAATTTCCTGATATTCCAAATTATCAAGATTACCCATCAGTCACTCTTGTGTTTTCCAGCCCTTCATGCCATTATCAATTTTTAGGATGTCTTTCCAGTATTACAGCTACACTGATCTTGGTGGCTTTTAAAAAAACCTAAAAAAATAAGTCCTCCAAAAACCTCTGTTGGGATATGCAACAGTAGCTGAAGAGAAGCAAGAGATTACACTTAAGTGCTATCATTACTGGTTTCCTGAGTGTTCAAGGGAGGAAAAGCTGTTAACTAAGTTGTGAGGGTTTCTGAACTTAAAAAAAAAAAAAAAAAAAAGCCACGCAGAAGAGCAGGACATCTGCTTTTAGAATTATGGACTAATGAGCTGTGACCCTGCTCCACCTGATGTTGTCATCTGCAGCCTTTCAAGTTCCCAGGCTGCCCAGTTGATTTCTTCCTGGGGCTACCTCTGGATTTCTCAGGTTTTCAGAGGCTCACCTGATGCGTTCGGGCACCTTACATGCTGGGTGGACTGAGATACAATGGGATGGGAAGAGCTACAGGAGTGAAAACTGCCCAGGGGCAAGAAAAAAGAGAGAGATTGTAAGGGTGTGTCCAGTTTGTTTTGACCTTCATCTCCACGCAGCTGTGCAGGAACCTGCTCAGCTGGGCTACATTATGGTGAAATTGGTGCCTTTACTTTGGGCTTGGATGCAAAGTAGCTAAATGTGAAGGCTGCTTTTGTGTTGGGTAGAAGACATGTTTCTTGTTGCTGAGTGGTTTGCTGGTCATTCTGTAGGATACCATGGGCACAGTGCTGCTGTTTTACACCCTGTTCCAGGCAGGGAGGTGTGTTTGTGGAGCCACCATCTCAGGTACTGCTCAGCTAGTAGTGGGGTAGGGCTGGGGGAGGGTGGGTCGCGTTTGGGTCTTTGGCATAGTGTGAAGCTGTCTCAGTTTCCCCTATGCTGCTTGTAGCTGAAGCTGAGGATGTGTCCATCTTCTTGGTGTAACTACATACTCTAACAGCAGTCTCAAGGTGTCATCCCAGAATTGGTATCAGCAAAATGCTGTTTATACTGGGATTTGGGCCGAAGCTATTAGAAATGATCTGTTGTTTTCTTAGGAAATACCTAATTTCTTATTTTATGCAATGTTTTCACTTATTTAGTGTTGTGTTTACTAGTGCTAATTTTTTCAGTGTTAATTATAAAATCCCAAAGCAATGGGAGGAAGACTTTTTTTTCCCCCTTCCTTATGAGCTTTTCAGATGTTGGAGATAGCTCAGGGGAATGACAAACCACTTTGTTCCCAGCATAGCCTCACTATCCACAGCTAAAATGTTATGGGAATAGGTGCTGGATGCCACATATTGTTTTGCTTTCTGCTACAGTCTTGGGTGCTAGCTTCTCCACTGTTTCCTCTGCCAGCCCCATGATTCTGCCATTTTTTGTGTGCCTCTCTCAATATACAGAAATGCATATAAGAAAAGGGAAAAATAAAAAATGTTTTCTGGCTGCAGGTTTAGATCACCACCTTTCAGAATCACAAGCCAGTTTCTTTAGTTTCCTGTTGGCCTGGTCAGTAGTATGTGAGAAGAGAGGTGGCTTTGAGGATGCTCAGAGACCAACTCTGTTGGAAGCTCACAGAGTGCTGTGTACAGGCAGAACTTTGCCTGTTGTATCTGCAGCAGTGGAGGTGCTCAAACAGCACCACCTCACTCTGCTTTTGGTTAATAAGCAAGACAAGATGTGCTGATCCTATCAGTGTCTGATAAAACCAGCAGAGACAGGCGGTGGTGTCCCACAGAGGCTTTGCAGACCATGGCTGAGGTGAGGTGAGTAGTGGAGGCTGCTGCTGTTGAGGAGCATCCTCTGAAGAGGGTAGGAATCACTGAATTCCTTCTCTAGCTTCTTGTGCTTCCCTCAGTGCTGGGCTGAGGGATTTCCCATATCAGTGCTGGTGTTTCCCACATTTATGGGAACTGCAGGCTTTGCAAAGCCAGCAGCCACCTCTGCTCTGAGCAAAACCAGAAGCAGGAACCTGTTGATCTGTGTAGAGCATGCTAGAGTCAGAGTGGTAGGTGATAACTTCTGTTGCTGATGATTTGAAGATGGATATTTTTTTCATATGCGTATGTGGAAGAGGACTTGTGTTTCTGATGCCCCAGGTGAACAAGCAGGTAATATTAGAGGTTAGTGCATGCATGTGGGTGAAAGCATGTGTCCCCGTGGGCTGCAGCACCTCTTAGCTGGTTTATCCATATCTGGGGAGTTCAGCATGTGGCATCCATCTGCTGGACTGGTGAAGTCTGTGGAAAAACCTGTAAATTAATTTCTGCCCAGGCTGAGGCATCATTTGCCATTTAAAACTGTAAATCTCTGTTTATCCAATGCTAACAGATGTAATGTAAATGAGTTCCTGTGCTCTGCTAGTTCACTAATGGTACTTGTTTATAAGTGCTTCATGTTAACAGCTATTTGATGGTGCCCATTAGTTTTTCCTAGGTTAATGTTATATAATAAAGCAAATGTTAGCCAAAAGCAATAGTAATATGATAAACAAAAATTCCAAATGCTGGGTGAGAAATGCAATGGAATGAGGGCTGAAGCCTGGTGGGAGTTTGGTTTAATCTAAAGGTTAAAAAATGTTATAATTTGGGTTTAAGTAAATTGGCTCTTTAGTCCCAGAGGTCTTGCTCTTGTACTACTTGTGCTTCCAAAGCTTCCCCTAATGCCAATGGGAGTCTTGGGCGCATGAGAAATGCGGGTTCAGGTACTAAAGTTACAGATTGGCTTGGACCAAAACCCCTAATCCAAATACCTCCGGCTTTTGAAAGCATTTGCCAATTGGATTTGAATCTGGACACAAACATTGTGGCTTGAGCTCATCTGAGCTCACTTACATCTGTGTAAATCTGTAGTATGGCCCCAATCCAGCAACACACGTAAATATGTGCTTAATTTGACTTCAAGGGGGCTATTGTGCGCCTAAAGCTAAGCATGTGTTTAAGTACTTTGCTGGACTGAAGTCCAAATACATGGGAGTCAATGAAATTACACCAAATAGTGCAGTGTAAGTGAGATCTGAAATGAACCAAAATGTTTGCCTTTCTACCTGGAAATGAACACCCTGTTCATATCCTACATATCCTGCATGCTCTTCGTAGTTTCATCCATCTGCACATAATGTATTCTTTAAGGTAACCTGTCCACTCAATACAGTAAAAAAGAAATATACTTTGAATTTTCCTGCTCTATTACTCATATTTCATGAAATGTGTTCTTGTGCCAAGTGTCTGTTTATATATATTTATACATGTTGTTTCTTTATTGATATTGGCAAGCTACTAGAAGAAAAGAAATATTTTTGCAGTTAAAAACTTGTAAACAGTTTTATCCCTCATTTAAAACACTTTTTTTTAAGGAGTTTACCTGACATGGTCAAAATGCTTTAACTTATTTTCAGTTTTTTCAGTTTGACCATTATGAAAATTTTTTGTTGAAGATGCAGATTTGGTTTTTAGCTGCAAATACACATTAAATATGTTTACCATTAGGTGACACATGGATGTGTCTTTACACTCAACGGCTGAATGCCTCTTTTGTACTTTGAAAACCTACTTCTAGTGATAACTCTGCTACATAAAACTGTCAATGAATATTTTCACATGAATACAGTAATAGCAGTTAAAAGATTGTGTTTTGCTTGCTGACTGCTGCAGCTCATTGCAAAGAGAACACAAAAGAGTTAATTGAGCCCAGCCCTGCGAAGGTGGCAGAGGCATAGACTAGAATTGGGAATTAAACCCAAAACAAATACAACAAGAAATGGCCCTTGTGCCTGCCTATGACGACCACAATGCAGACATAAAGAAGTGTGAGCTGTGAATGTCTGTAGGTTATTAATGAGGTAATAGAAGCAAAATTAGGTATCAGCAGGGTTTGGCTCTGTTTGAATAAAACCAAGATCTTTTATCTCTGAATGCTCTAGGAAAGACTCATAAGCTGTGAGTTGGTGGTCTGGGCTGTGCCCTTCTTGGTTATGGGAACTGACTCATGCCATTTAAACTCACCAGTGTTTTCCACTCAGGGCAACCAGATGTGGGACTGGATGCAGAAAGAGACTGCCTGGTAAAATGGAAAAGGTTTGCATGGCAGTTTGAGGAAGATTGCTTTTGTCTGCTTACTTTTGAATGAAACAAATATTTTTATACTTCAACATTGTGTCTCTGGAGGGTAGATGCTATTTTCTGGGAAAGGGCATAATGACAGTGCTAAAACCTTTCTGTGTCCAGTGCTGACTGCTGTGGAGGTTGGGACTGGCTCCCTGTTGATTTCAGCAGCTTCCCTCTGGATTTACTTCAGCCTGGCTGAGAGCAAAGCCAGGTGGCAGACCTCTGATCATGGCTTGGTATTTCTTCTGTTTAAGAGTAAACTTTTCTCCAAACTAAAGGAAAAATACTCCTTTCATGACTGTCGGAGGGGCTGACAGGCAGAGATGCTGCTGATGCACTGTGGAGCGTGATCTGCCACATCCTGATCCCTCCTCAGCCTTACTGTCACTGTGTAAGTGGCAAAACTCCCATTAACTTTAATGGTGCAGAATTGACCCTAAATGGATAAGGTTTCCCTTTAAGAAAAATCACTAAAGGATTCAATTACACCATAAATGTATTCAGTGGTTGTGAAGTGATTCTGATGTACATGCAGCCAAACCCTGAATTCCTTCTCAAGTAATTGTCTGCCCAAGGATTGATTACAAATCCTCTTCCAAGTTATACCCGAGTAAGTCCTTCAGAGCTGATGGCATTCCTCCCTGTTTCCTTTGCATGGGCAGCCTGAAGAGGCTGAGTCCTTTGGTGCCTGTCACATCCTGCTTCTGCTAACTTTGGAGCCTGTTCTTGTGGATCTGCAAAGGTCCCTGTGACCTGGAGCAGCACCTGTGTTGTGATGGAGGCTGCACTGAGGGCATTTTTGGCCCTTCAGCCTTTGAAGAGCTCTGGCACGATGTAATCCCAGCCCTGTATGCTGCTGCAGGACCCTTGGGTTGAGAGATGCACTATAAATCTCCATCACTGGGTTTTGTTACCTGCCTGCTATGTTACATGACTAATGACTTAAGGTAAAGAATGGGTGTTGGAGAACCAGGTAATTAACAAAAACATCCTTCTGTGTTTTTTCTGCTCAGCTTCCGTGACTGGTGTTTTCAAAAGCTGGGCAGGTATGATTTGTAGCCTGACTCTTTCCCAAACATGAAGGCAGGGCTGATCTGAAACCCGGCAATCCCTGAACATTTCCCTAGTTTCCTGCCCCTGTGTCTGGTTCAGCCAGGGCTGGTTTTTCAGAGAGAGTAGCTGGTATCCTCCCTGACAGTGTCGTTTTTGTGCTGCAGTTAGTTTTTTCCGGGGTGTGGGGTTGCTTTGAGAGTGGCCTGGTGCAAGTGCATTAGCAAAGTGAGCCTGCTATAAAATATTACCACATGCAGCTGCCCCATCAATAGGTCAAGCTATTTGTTGGATCCAGACAGGGTGTCTAGCTCTCCTGGCAGTGTCCCTCACTTTGGCATGGGAAAAACCTGTTTTGTTTAGCACTAGGGAAACAATATGTATAAATAGTACTGCCTGAACCTAAACACTCCTGTTGTCTTTATGCACAAGGTGCTGTCTTGCTGGTTACTCTGATAGATTTTCTTTAACTCCCCCAAAAGGATGTGAATCCCAGCCTGCAGAATAGCTGCTGTTGAGTGGAAGCATTCCTGCTATTTTCCCTCAATTCAGAGGAAGCAATGCACTTGTTGTGTTACCTTGGTGAATCAAAAGTGGTTTTCCCTTCCCTTAATTAAGCCTCCTTTGGCACTGGCCCCTCCAAGGTGGAGAGCGAAGTGCACTCAGGAGTGCTGCTGCTGATTTGAATTCCTAAATTCCTCTCCTTGCAAACTTCAAAGGCAAGTATATTGCTCTGTCTAAGAGGCACCAATTATGTAAGCCCTGGGCTATTCAGAATGTTCCATAATTATTTATTTTCAACGAAAGAGGTTTTAACCCAAACTAGACAGAAAACTGGCATTTCTCCAGTTATTAGATTCTATTGAAAAAGGTATTAAACAATGGGCAAGGGTAACATGGTAGATTAGTGTCCCTTCATCTTCCTGACCTGGGCATGTGTCAGAGCTATACTGAGCTGACCAAAATTGCTTTGATTTGATGGCCATTAAAGGTCAGGAGCAGAATAGGATCTGACATTTTGGTTGAGGCTGGAGTACACAACGTTATCTCTTGATAGTAATTAAGTTGTTTAATTTAATAAACACCAACAGATTTAAAGGTATTTTTACTGTATTTGGGGCTGGGAGATGGAGAGAGGCAGCCAGGATATAGGCTGAGGGGAAAGGGAGAGAGAAAGGATTCTGGAATGAGTGAAATATGTCCCTGGAGTAATTTTTTATTTTATAAACTGAATGCAAACCTGACTGAGAACTATGGAAATGAGCAGTCATGCTGGATACATACACACTCTCTCTCAATATTCCTATACTGTGGGTAATGAAAAGTGCCTTCAGGGATAGGGTGGCCTTACCATTCATCAGTGCCATAGCCTTAAGTGGGTAATAACTAAGAGCTCCCATATCTAGAGTGTATATAAATTCTAGCTCCTCACTATATTTGCTGCAGACCGTGTTTAATTTATACAATTCCTTAGCTTTAAAGCTGTCAATTGATAACATTCAATCTGTGAGCCTGACTGATAAAAAGGAAGGGAAGAAGTGCTCTCTAGTGGCTACAGCAGGAGAAGGGTGTGGGGGCCAAAGATTCCTGTGGAGAGCAGGATGGTGCTTCACCTGGGCTTTGCTCCAAGGATGTGACCCTCCTGTGCTTTTTCTCCTTGCCCCTTTGGAACACAAGCTGCTCCCTCTACTTGGCAGATGTTGCTTGTATCTACAGTCAGCAGACAACCATCTGCCATGAGGATGAAGGTGTCTCTCCTGTCTCCAGTGGTAATGGGAATGACTTCCCTCTATACCTCTGACCCTTGTGAGTCTGGGAGAGGCTGAGAGCAGTGACTTCCCTGCATCCATAATCCAGCCATGCCTGTGGGATTGTAGTTGTGTTTGGGAGGGTTAGTGGTGAAGCTGACTGGCTTTTGGATGAGTAAGGTGGAAAGGAAACCCCTAGCACAACAAAATAAAGGGAGGCTGGTAAGCGAGGGCTCTGTGGAAAGTAGCTGTCCTGTGGATGCACAAATAGATGTTGAACTTGGCCAGTGCATGCAGAGGCAAGAGCTGACTCTGCCCTCAGAGACAGCAGTGATGGAAGATAAGAGTCTTCACAACTGAGTGATGTGCCAGTCACTTGAACGCTATAAAGAAAGCCAAGCTCCCACACTTCAATAAATTTGGGAAGTTGAAGGGAAAATGGCTGAACATTCTGGAACTCAGCTTGTGAACCCAATATTGCACATTTTTCACTGCATGAAACAAACTGTTATTAACACAGAGCTTTGTTCTTGGCCCATATTTCAAATGCCCTTGTGTTGGGGAGGGGCTGGTCCAGAGCTTGGCTCAGCTTCCCTTCATTGTAAGATGTACTGGTTCCTCCTGACCCCAGGCTGCTGTTGGGCTGCAAAGGCTTCCCAGAACCCAGCTGTCTTGCCCTCTCCCCCTCTTTTGTGACGTGATGACCGCACTGGGTAGCTGTTGTTGCTGCTAAGACTTGCAGCACTCATGGGACTTGCAGAGGTGCAGTTCTACAGGCACTAGTGATTTTTTTTTTTTGTGGCTGAACCTAGTATGAGGCACAGCAGGTGCTTTGCACCTCAGTTTGGGCTCTCTGAGCTGGAGGCAGCCAAATCAGCTGGTGCTGTTGGAGGTTTTAGCCAAGGCATTGGGCAGAGATGTTGATTGGGGCACATCATAGGTAAAGGATGTGGCTGGGCAGGTGCTGGCCAAAGCAGGTCTTCAGAAGAGCTGGCCTGTTTCCCCTGCTATATGGTTACACATCTTGTTGATAGAGGGACAAGAAAGTTAAGTTAACCTGGCTTTCAGGGTAATTTTTTCTTCTATATGGGACTTTGAGAAATGTCATCCCTTGTGTGTGGAAGCTTTTAAAAAGTAATTTAATATATTGATTGGAAAGGAACAATAATGAGATTGGACTGGATGGAAACTTTGTAGATGAAGTGTGCAGAGATCATCGCTCTTGCGAAAGAGTCATGCAGTAGGATGCTGGTGTGGCTTGTGTTTGCTGGCTTATGCAAGTAGAAATCCCACTTGCCCTTATGGTCAGGGTCAGTCAATTCATTGAAGAATATCTTGAAATCTGGCTTCTAGAATTTACCAGAAACTCCAAATAGTGCCTCGAAATGCAGTTTGATAGCATTCTTTTTACTTCTAAGATGCTGCACTTGAAGTCACCTGTTGCTCAGGCTGCAGTGCTGTAATTGGGTTAAAAAGAAGAGGAGCAATGTACTAGTAAAGGAGTAACATAGTAGTAGTGCCTTCAGGAGCAGCACAATAGTCCTACAATTGCCAAAATAATTAGGCAGAGTGATCTTCATCCAGATGGTGTTTTCTAAGTGCAGCTGTAGTTTAAGTGGCTGAAACCTTGATGTTACTGTTGAATGGGGACGTGCAGCACAGCTCCCCAGAAGGTTCATTGGCTTCAGGCAGCCAAGAGTGGAAGCAATTGTGTGAACCAGGAGGTGCTGGATCCGGCTGAGAGCCATGTGGGACTAGCAGGAAGCATGGCATGGGGCAGGCATCCAGGAAGAGGATGTGAGGAGGAGTGGGCACCCCGTTCCTGGAAAGCTGGTCACGAGGAAGCATTCCTGGCTTGTGGGTGGAAGCAGGGTTCTTGTTTTGAGCATGGTAGTCTGCAGGACAGAAGCAGCACATCTAAATAGAAATATGTTGGCTGGGCTGGATTTGAGTTTCCTTTGGGCTCGGATTTGTGACTAACATAATTTTTTTGGCTTAACAATGTCTCATCTGTGCTCCTCACTGGAAACGTGTTTCTCAGTAAAGTGGAGATATTGCCTTTAGTATCCACTGTGTTCTTCTGCAAAATTTACTCCTTACATCTGTGACTCAGTCTCTTCAAGCAGGCCATTTTTTTATCATGGTTGAGCACCTTATTTGAGCAAAATAACTCCATTAGAAAAGGGTCCCAGTGCAATCAATAAGCAAGCATTGAGTAGAGATAAATAAACTTGAAACGGGCATCGTAATTAACCTGCTAGGGGGAGAGCAAAATGATTCAGCAGATGATTGAACATTTGGCAAAGAAATTTTTAGCTAGTGTCTGCTTTGCCCAAGCTCTTTCAATGGGCAAAGAATCTCCTGGAAAAAATAACTCTCAATAGCCCAAGTCAGAGCTCGGAGCTTGCGGTAGCCCAAGTTAGGAAACAGAAAGAAGGAACACTTGCCAAAGAAGGACTGTAAGGTCTTGGAGGGCTGTGATGGAAATAAACCTGTTGAAAGCTAAACAAAACCATGTACCACCCCAGTACAAAAGAAGGAAGGAAGGTGATCACCACGAAACGCTGCTGCGCGGCATGAAACCCCTATACCCTTCTAAGAATAAGTCTTCCAGTATATGGGTCAGGAAGCAGCGTGGCTTCAGCCTGGATGCCTAGCGAAAAACAAAGTGATTGTTCAGTGGTATGTTAATACAGCAGGTGCAGTTTTATTTAAACAAGAGGTAGCTATTGTTTTCTGGAAGTGTGGTGATTTACAGGCTCATAGCTTATCCCGGAGGATCAGGGTGTTAAGTCATGTGCGTGTATGTGTGTTTTAGCCCAGGGTGGCCATTCTCCTGCCTGCATCTCTGAGCCAGGAGGAACTTAAAGGGAAGGGCCTTGTAAGCTCAGGGGTATTAAATCAGGAGGGGTTGTTGGGGTGTAGCTAAGCTACTGGAAGTAGGGATCTGGACTTGGGATGAAAAGGAGGTGTGGTCTCCAGTCCATGTTATGGTCTGGGATGCTTGTGCAGGACCCCAGAGGGATTTTATGCATGAGGATTTGTGGAGAGAACTTGGCGTTATAAACACTGCTTGTCTGTCAGGCTGTGGGAGAGAGTAGGAATTAACAAATATCTTCGTTCCTGATAATTACTTCAAAGCAGTAGCTCCGTGGCTGAGCACATGCATCGTGTTGGTCCAATACATTATCTGTGTATTGGCAAATACCCTGTGATCTGGCTTCTCACCTCTCCTTNTTTTTTTTTGGGTTTTTTTTTTTTTTTTTTTTTTTTTTTTTTGAGCTTCCTCCTGAGCAGAACGGCAGCAGAAACCCCTTATCCCATAGCAGAGAGGCAGAGCTACATGGGCTGGAGCCTGGCTCACTCCTAGCAGGGAAGCTGATCTGGTTTCCCTTCCATGGGACTTAAATACTATGGCAAGAGGCTTCTGATGATGCTCCCTGTTAGGGTTGTTCTAGGCATCTTATCTGATTTGTGAGCTCAAATGTCAAAATTCTAATGTGAAGCCTATCTCTGCATGGTAATAGGTGTGAAGTTTTTTTGGGGTTTTTTTTTTTTTTGAGGGGACAATCCCAGAGCACTGGGCTGGTAGGGAACTATGTCTTGTCCTGCTTAGCTCCACAGCAGTGTTTTCATCTTAGCTGTACCTCGTTTAAATCAAATTGCCTTTGTGCAGTGTGCAGGTACAGACACAGCCAAGCACTTCTGCAGCTGCTAGTTATTTATATCTGTTTATTTTCCTTCTTCTGCCTGGAAAGCATCTTTCCAGAACAGTCAAGTTGTTCACTGTTGTGCTCTGAGTCCAAAACTTTTAAAGACCAGGTAAAAGAGTGCATTCCAGCCCTGAAAAGATGTATTACTCTAACCAGAGGGTGGTGGCTATTTTTTTTCTTCTTGGCTGGAAAAGAAGGTCGGGGCTCAATTCTTCAACTTTACTCTCCTGTAGGGTGAGAATAATTCCACTGGGATACACACATTTACACTGAAGTGGAAGCAATGTATAAAAACATTTTAATGAAGCCAAAAATTGTGGTTAATTCCACTTATGGAGATGATCTCTCCAGATACCTATGTTCTGGAGTAAAAAAAACTTGTTTCCCCTGCTTTTAGCATTGGGGTTGGAACATGATGTGAGTGTGGTGTTGCTAACACCAGACTTGCCCAGCAGCTGGGTCTGTCCCAAAGAAGCAGGCACTGCCTCCTGCAAGCCATGGTCAAACCCTCGGGGAAATCCTGGCTGGGATGCCCTAGGTTTACACTGGGATGCTTTGGAGGAGGTCAGACTACAGCTTGGGTCTGTGTGTGGTGTCCTGTGTTGGCCAGGCTGATCCCCTGGACCTCCTTCCCTGCCCTATTCCTCACTGGGCTCAGACCCAGAGACTTTGAAATGGCAGCTTAATGCTGCACTTTCACTTGTGATGATTAATATTGCTCTAATATTTGTCTGATGGTAACTCCCACCGATGGGCAGGGCAGTGCCCTGTTGTGCTGCTCTTTGTAAAAGCTGTAGTAAATGACTGTCCCTTCCTCAGTGAGCTCACAGGGCTAAAATGAATAATGAGTTTGAAATGCAGTGTGTTTTCTGAGCAAGGACTTGTTATTTCTATTTTTTTCTGTAGAAACAGAACATTTTATTACTTTCACTGAAGAAATCCACGTTATCAGTTTCCTTTCATGCAACACAACACCCTCCCATTCTTCTCTAATAAACATTAATTGCTTAAAGCTCATTCTGTGCTTTGCATGTAGAAAACGTTGCAGAAATGCCAAGTATACTTTTTTTTTTCTTCCTGGAGCTTCCAATACACTGAATCCACCAAGCCAAGATAACACCATCTTGAAGGGCCAGTGCTGTGACAAATTTACAGTCTGGGAGCTTATATCATTCCAGGCAATTGTCTTCAAACAGACAGTGCATTTCTGCATGTCGGAGTCTCGGGGCTGGAGTTTCTTCTGAGAAATGGCTGAGCCTGCCACCAGTGAACCCCTGAGTGACAGCAAGTGCTTTTCGGCTTCTGTTGTGATGTTTTTCCTTTTTTTTTTCCCCTGCTTTTTTTTTTTTTTTTTTTTTAAGCAGGGTTGGCAGCCTGAGCTATTCTCAAGGATTTGGAAAAGAGCCACAAACAGGAATTATTGAACAATTGCTCTGTGAAACTTAAGATAACAGTTTGTTCCACCACAGTGGAATTGCTTTGTGGTAGAAGGAAATTATCTTTTTAGCTCTTGATTAACATTATGTGAGAAAAATAAAATTAAAGCCTGATAGTATCTGTAGTTGGATGGAATGTGTGTTTGTGAGAGGGAAGAGGGGACAGATGTTGGTGGGTGACACATACGGAGATGAATGTTTGTGACACCTCAGATTGTTGGTGATTCACAGGTTATGAATGTTTTTAATGTTTGGAAAATTCCTCATTGGATCTTTATTGTCAGATTAATGCTCACTTGGTGCTCAAGTGTGAGTGTAAATACTAGATCATTAATGACAGTGCATACAGTAATATGCAGGTGGGAGAGCATTTTTGTAATGTGCAAATTAATATTCTTTCTACTATAACCTGAGTTTTGGTGGGTTTGCTTGGTTCACAGTAATAACTCAGATCTCTATAGTTACTTTGCAAAATAGTTAACTTACTTATGAGTTTATCACTCATGCCTATTAAAAGTAAACAATATTACTGAGAGCACAAGTACATTTTTAACATACCAGCCCAATCCAGCTGCCTTTGATGTCAATAGGAGGTTTTCCCCTGTTGTCGAAGCAAACAGGATCAGATCTTTAGGAGAAGGCACCAGCAGCAGGGCCAATGCTCAGGGTGTTGGTGGCAGAGAAGACTGCACCTGCAGGATTTTGATTCAGTGAGGTCTGTATCAGATGTCTCCTGCTGGCAGCATGGGTAAATGCCTTTAAGGGTGCTCTAAAAGGACTATCTTTTTTTTATGAAACTCTTATGGGCTTGGGTAGGAGTTGTGATTCATATTGAGGTCATGTTCTGCCTGAAATAAATGCTCTGAAGGAACAAGGTCCAGGGACATGCAGGAAGGTGATCTGCACAGTGCACGAGAGGTTTTTAAGGACCAAAACCTGAAACCCTGCAGCTCAGCTCTGTGACTGCATCTGCCTGGCTTCCTGCCTGTCCCGGGAGCCCCACCGCTCCCTGGCTGCAGCTGCTTTGACACCCTGCAATTCAGGGGGAAGCTCTGAGGATGCTGAGATCCAAACATGAACTTTCTGGGCAGGCCAAATTTCTGCTGTGATCTCCAAGCTCGGTGCCTGTGCTTATCTGTGTTTGCAAGATATGCTGGGAGATGAAAATATGTCCCTTTTGAGGCGATAGGAAAGAGACAAGATGCTTCTTTAATCACGTCTGATAAATTCTCACTTGTAATTAGAGCCCTAATTAAGGGAAATTACCTATTGGAAAAGAGTTAAAAGGGGCCCCCTTACTCCTTCCAGCAAACTTAAAGACAAAAGGAAGTTTCTAACAATGGGTCACTGGAGATGCATTTCCGCTCTGCTTTAAAAAACAAGGTACTGTCTAGCTGATGAGCGGTGAAGGCGAGCAACAGGGCTTTGATGAGCCTTCTCCTGCTTCCTGATATTGTGACCCTCTTAACAAACACCACAGACGAAAATCAGCATGCCTTCGGTATGCTGTAAGTGCAGGCAGGCTATCTGAAGAGATGCCACACTCGCAGGATATGGTTTAAATCCTGTTTTGAATAAGGTTTACATCCTTGTCACTGAAATAATATTTTTATACCGTAAAAATCAATGCGAAGAGACGGGCAGACAGGTCCCTCAATATGTAAACAACCTATCTTTGATGTCACTTCTCCCTGACTTTTTGTCCGAAGGAATGCCCAAGAGTTTAGCTGCTTAAATTGACTTTTATATATCTCTCTTGTTGATGCCAGAAGGTGTGCACTGTTCCTGATTTCAAGATGCTGAGATGGGAGGCACGTAATCTGGACTCCGTTTTGTCCTTATTGCTCTGACATCAGCTCTTTTGCTTCCACTTGGGTGGTTGGGGAAGTTCTGGTTTTCCAGTCAGCTCTGTGACTAGAATAAAAACAAGAGGGATTGTCTAGAGGCTCTAGGTCCAGGAGTTTTGGTCACTGTGATCATCTGGAATGAGCTTTCCACATATCATTAATTTCTTCTCGATGGCTCATGCTGGAGTGAGCTGTATGTGGTGCTCCAGACATACTTTACATACTGATCTCTCCTTGAGCTTGTTTGCAGTCTCCAATCTCAGTGTGTCTTGCAGGGAGCATCGATGAGCAGCAACGTCTCTGCTCTCCTCCCAGCATACAAATCGCAGAACCTGTTTGCAGTAAGGCAGCAGGGAGGCTGTAAATGCAATAAAAACACAGTGAGTCTGCAGTTTCTTTATCAGCCGTTAGCGCCTGGCTTGGGTGATGAACAGTAGCTGTTTGCAATCCTCCTGTCGTGTTGGCCATGTTCAGCATGCAGAGTTCTCTCTAAGTTACTTCTCTCAACCTTGAAAACATTTGAATTGACATCCAAATTTTTCAGTCTCCATCAGTTGCTAATATAAAGAGCATCATTGATCGAACCATAACTTTGTTCCATGTTACATCCTACTTGTTTATTTTTTCTTTCTGTGAAGCAAATCAGCAGCAATTTTCCCCATCAGTAAGATTTTTTGTTTCACAAAACCACAACCACAACCAGCAGTGGCTTGAGCCATGTTATTTCTTTATTGTTAGGCATTTGTAATATATTTTTATTACTCATGATATGAATGTAGCTCAGGCATGTTTAACCACTGCAACTCATTTCCCAGCACCTCTGTGGGATGGGTGTTGCTACTAGCTCTTGTAAAATAAGAGTAAACTGGGGTGCACAGAAATGAAACCCTTCTCCTAGAGATCCTGGTGGAACGTGGGGGGCTGACATGGGGATACAGCATGTGGTTTGGCCAGTCCTCATCTTAACCACGAGCTTCTCTGAGCTCTCTGGAGTGAAAACGTGTGTGAGGGGTTGGAGCCATGGGGATGGATGGGGCATGGGCAACATTCCAGCTTGGAGCTCCTCAAGTGGTTTGTGTTGGCATACCAGGAGCTTTGGAGGGACACTGGCCTTTCAAATTAATAGCATGCTTGAGGATTTTCCAGGTACTGCTAGAAAATTACGTGAGCATGCTCCCAAATGTAAAACCAGATGTGCTGGGTTGGACTACAGGTCTCCAGCCCAGCATCCCGTCTCCTGCGGTGGGTGGCCAAAGAAGGGTATAAGGGCAGCAGACGTGAGTCATGGGACATCCCAGAAAACTCTCCGGCGTTTGGCACCAAAACCTCCCTGGCGAGGTGGAAGTAACTGCACACACTGACTAGTCACTAGGAGACTGCTTTGCAGGCACATCCATGTGTTTGTCTAGCTTTGAGAGCAGCTAGCTTTGAAATCCAGCTCCCTTCTGAAAGCATCTGGTTGTTGCATGATTTGATGGCATTGGAGTTTATCTTTTAAGCGAAGCATGGAGGAACTGGGTGGACTGTTGGCCATGTCTGTGGACTGGGAGATGGTGAGCTTTGCCAACAGTGGGCTGATGGGGGTGTAGCTGTGCTAGCATCCTGTGCAGTCTTATCTTTAGATGCATGGGAACCCTCTGCCTCCTGACAGTTCGAGATGTTGAGCAGTAAATGCTGCTGCCATTGTCCCAGTGGCACCTCCTGTCTTCCACCAAGTCCTTTGCTGCCTTTCAGATTTCCTGATAGGTGCCTTCTAGCACCTGGAGGAGAATAGTGCTTGTGATGGTCCCATCTCTCTGATAGCTGAAATGGGAGAAGCATTCGAGACAGGCATAGGTCCTTGCTCTGCACAAAAGAGTTTTTCTTAATAATGATGAAAATAAACCCGCTAAATGATTTTTGCTTTTCCAGAGCTACTTGTCTGCACAGAGGAGGAGGCTGGCAGATATGTGGAAATGTGGGAGGTGTAAGTGTGTGTGAGCAATGTGTCTTTAGATGGACTTTTGGTCTAATTTGAAAATTGGTTTGTTTTATACCAGCTTCAGTTACAGAAAGGAATGATTAACCCAAACAGGAGCACCCGCGTTACTCACCTTTAATTATGTTTGCAATACATCATGGTGATATGGGGGAGCAGAAAGCCTTTCTGTATCCAGCACATTTGCCTTGTAGCATATGGTCCTATGGAAACTGTTTTGATTCAGAGCCCCCAGCAGCATATGGTGGAAAAAAAAAGCCTCCCCTGAAGTCAAATTGAAAGTAGAAGCTGGTCCCAGGCCCCGGAGGACTCTGTCTCCTGCCAGGCAGCAGGACCAGAGTCAGAGTATGTGTCACAGTTTCACTCATCATGAAGATTTTATATTTGGTTTGGGACACTGGTGCATGAGGTTCTGGATGTAAAAGTCAGAAGAGATATGGTTCCTGTAATGTCTGCAGAGATCCTTGTGTCGATAAGGTCAGCAGCAAGTTAATAGATTTTTATCTTCTCATCACATGAACTTAATATAGTGCAACTGTTGGAGGGGAGGGGAAAAACCTCCCTGCCATTATTTTCTGATGGGTTTCAGGGGTTTTAGAAAGACTGTGTGTGCCTTAAAAGCCCTTTTTTTGCTTTAAGGGAAAATCAATACTTTAAAAATAATAACAAAAATATTCAAATAGGAACTGAATGTTAAACCTTGTGTAGTAACCTCAGCCAAAACTAATTACAGCTAGGGGAAGAAGGATGTGTTTCTCCACGGCAGTGATGGAAGAGACAAGAAAGGGGAATGGAGATTTCCTATTCAGTGCTCCCAACAGCACCAGACTGAGTTTACTTAAACGATGCCAAAGCAATGTTCAGCTCTGCACTCCTGCCACAGAGTAATGCTGAAGCAGAACCAGAGGCTTTACACTACAAAAATAGCCATAAAAGCTACTTGGGGTTATTCCTAAAGCAGTGCACGTAGGGGAATGAAGACCCTGACTGAGCCCTGGGGTTCTCACAAAACCCACGGTGAAGAGGTTGACAGTGCTGTTAAATGTGGGGGCTGCTGCCAAGCTGGGGGTGAAGAGGAATTGGAAAAAGGAAATGCAGAGGTAGAAAGATGCTCCACAGCTGTCAATATCTGTCACTACCAAAATCTGGCATTGCTTGTGTTGCAGCCACTGTGATGGAGGAAAGGGTCTGTGGCAATGGGGAGGGGGGTCTGCTCCTGTGCTGGTGCTAGAAACCCAGTGCTGAAATACAGCATCTCTGTCAGGGGTGAAATCCATGGAGGGACACCATTGGGTCACGCTGACTAGTAGGGCTCAGCGATCAAACGTGTCACACCTGTCTTGGCCATGGGTGCAGGTGTTCTAGGTCAGCTCTCGCTGTGGTTATCAATCGCTGACAGTTGACAGTTTAATTTTACACCACAAGTACCTCATTACTTGTGTAGGCACTTGAAGAACATGTGGGCACTGGGTTGGATCAGTGATCAATGACAAAGGTTGCGCAGGGTGCAAGTGGTAGCAGTAAAAGTGAAGGTCTCCGTGCATGAGTTGGCAGTGGTGGGGATACATGACAAGGGGAGTTTAGCTGACAAACAGTCTGTCAGGTTTGGAAGAATGGAGGCTCGCCGGAGAGCTGGCTCTCCATTATAAAATACAGCTTGCTATTTAAAAAAGGAAGGGGAAGAAGCAAAAAGAAAGGGGGCAAAAAAAAAAAGCCCTTGCTTTGAAAAAGTGTTTAAACAAATTTAATGCATGTGGGGGCTGTAAATTTTTATTCTACAAGCATTTATTTCATGACATAGGAGCATCCAGGTGTTCAGGAATTTTATATTAAGGGAAAGCAGAGATGCTGTTTTAGAGAGAGATCCATATACAGTGCTGCTGGTTTAGGTCACTGGATGGGTGTGGATTAGGGATGTTCAATATATAACCAAATCTTTCCACATGAGAATTCCTCCTCTCCTTGTATCCATAGGACAATTTATGACTAAATCTGCTGCGACAGATTTCTTCTGCCATGGTAGGGGAAAACTTGTTGTTTTAAAGCACTTGGAAGTGATGCTTTAATCAGTCCCATGCAACTTTCTCTTTGGGTGCTTGTTTTCCTTTGCTGAGTTTCCAACATTCTTTTTCCACCTCGAACCTACCTAGTGGATTGTGTCACTGGGGTGGTGACTGAAAAAGAGAGACATATGGCATTAGTTTGGCAGAGCTGTGTATCTTGCACGAGGATGTAAATCTTGTTTGCTTGAGAAACTGCACTGAAAGATGCTTTGCTCGAGGTAGAACGTCGCCACGTTATTGAGTGCACCTTATTATAATTGATAAGGTGGGAGCAGTATTAATGGAAATAATGTGAATTTCACCCAAAACTGGAGTAAATAAGGAAAAGACTAATAGTCTTTGCCCTTTGCTGAATTGAACACGTCTTAAAAAAGAAAGATTCTTGATTATTTCTGGCTTGCTGATTAGGTGTAGGCTAACTTTGATCATATCACCTATGGTTCCCGATGAAAGGCCACGTGCAGAGCGAGTCATGGTTTTAGGAATTGTTAAAATGATTGAATAAGCAGCTCCAAAACCATACAGCTTTAAAAAATGAGATGCACGCTTTCTGTTGGTGTCTTGTATTGATTTAATAACAATGCTGGAAAGCCCTTGAGGTGCTAGGTGTGCAGGCAAGAAGGTGCTTCTCCCACCGCTCGCTTGCGGAGCCCAGGGCACCATAGTCTTTGCTCTTTATTTAGCCCCAAGGTATGTCTGAGCTTTAGTCAATGACAGTGGAAATGAATGGACCTTGTGGTAGGGGTGGAAAAAACCCTTCCTATAAATTGTAGCGAAGGACCCAAGTCAAAATCCTGGATTCCAATACACCTGAAATATGAATTAGCCTCAGAGAAAATTCTGGGCTTCTGCAGAGTCTGGGATTATTATAGTCTCTTTTTTTCTTATTCAGTGCTCTCTAATATTTATTTTAACTTAACTCTGGGCAGGGATTTTTAAGGGATATGGTGTTGATATCTGGTGATAGAATGATCCTTAAAAAATGCTAGTGGTACAGACTGTCACAGGCATCAGAATGGTGAGTTTGATTTCAGCTCCCAATCTGTCTTTGTCAGTGTTCAACTAAGGAATTTTTTCTTCCATTTCTTCATTATTTTTTCTATTACTGTGCACAAATAGCATTAAGAAATTTCCTTGCTGTATCCATGACTACCTTGGTGAAAGTAACCTCCAGTAAAATTTGGAACAGGATCATCCATGAGAAAACTTTGTGTCTGATGGGTAAGCTCAGTCTGTCATGGTGGCCCAATAGGCATGGTAACTATTAATAATCAAATGTGCTTGGTGGGGTTAGACTGACTATAAATCTGATTACTTGAAAAGGAGTACTCAAGGAAATGTGAAAGACGTCTCTGGCTTATGATCCAAAAAAGACTGTGTTGGCTCCTGATGTTGGCTTGAACAGTCCTGTCGGATCTAGTGGAATGAAGAATGGTCCAGTAGGACTGTCTTCATACAGTATCTTGCAAGCACACTTTAAATTGTCTTGTAATCAATAGATATGGACCCTCTTGCTGTATCTAGATCTATCTATCTAAGTAGCTGCAAGCTGAAGCTGAAGAGGAGAACGCCAGTTGTGGGTGTATTGAACCATTTAAATGTGGTGGTACCACAGAGGGGAGAGTGGGAAGGAAATGTGGAGAATGAGGGGAAACTGGGATAAGAAAGGAGGGAGTGATGAACAGCCTTTTCTTGTCCCTGTGCAATATTGTAAGGATCCAAAGTGATACAAAGTCCTGGCAGGGCTGTGATGGGGAAATGAACAGAAAATTAGTTGGAGAGATTGAGGAAGTTCTGGGCTGTGAGGAGGAGTAGTTTGGGTCACTATTAGGTCAGGTTAGAGAAAACGAATTCAGAGGAGTAGTGAAGAGGAGCACACGCTGGTGGGACAGTGGACAGGGAGCAAAGGAAAAGACCAAGAATAGGAAAGTAACTGAATTGAAATAGTAATAACAACAAAAAAGTCTAGTCTTGTAAGACTTTGGAAAACACAGAGCTGTCTGACTCTGTGGGTCCAGCCTGCACAAGTAGGTATCAGGAAAGCATCCAGTGTGTATAAATGAAAGGCAATTTTTGCTAAAATATATAACAATCAGAAAATATCTAGCAGAAAACAACGCACCAAAACCTGTAGTGATCTATAGTGTCTGCAATGCCTCTGACTTCTCTGAGATTTCACAGTCAGTGAGGGGGAAAAAAACCAACCACCTTGAGTTTGTAAGGAATTATTGGGCCAAAATTTTCCCCTAGCAACACTGATGCAAATCCAGGGCAATCCCACCAAAGCTGGAGGTTGCCTTGGCTTTCAGCTGGGTACAGACACTTGGATTTAGCCAATGGAGGTTACTTACATGAGCATGACCTCACCATGGTTGGTGTTGCTCTACTGAAGGTGACTGAAAGAAATAGTTGGCTCAGTTGCTGCTGAGGAAACAGTGGTGGTTACTTTAATATCAGGGATTTTCTTTCTATGTTTGTCATTCACAGCTAAAAAGTGGCTGGTCTTTTCTAGCTATACCAAAATGCTGCTTTCGGGTTCGGTTTTTGACCCTTTTCTTTCTCCCCTACCCTAAGCCAGCCACTTCTACCTTTCCTACAAGCTTTTTGGATTGGACAGGGGAACAAATCCTGTGGTCTCTGGCAAGTAGGTTTAGCTTTGTTTGTCACTAAGGAGCACTGCCAGTTGACACTAGTCAAGAAAATGACCCAATCTTTTCAAATCTCATGTAATACAGAGCAGTGACAGGGAGGGACAAATGCCCCCTTAATCCTTTCCCCTACATCATGGGTGGTTCTGGTTTGGCTTCTTTTCTGCTGGCTCTCCCCATGCCTCACTGCTGGGAGAGGTGGTATCCCTGATTTCATTGCTCTTCAAATGGTGAGATTTAACAACTAAATATTTTATTTTTAATAAAACTTTGAGAAGAAGTTTCCAGCAGCACTGCTGGGTCCAAAACATTGTCTTTGCCCAGGACCTTTCCTTGGCAAAGGAGCACTAGGCAAAATGCTTGGGTTATTTAAAAGCAATTTCCCCTGTAACTTTAGGGCAAAATTCACTCATCTTTGCACAGGATTAAGTAATTGAGGCTAGGTGGCTTCCTGTCCCTGTGTTGCAGCATAGAGTGGTGGGGATGGCTGTCCCCACTTACCTGTCCCCTGCTCAGGGCTCATCCTTCTTGGTGGGCTGTGGGAGCAGAGGCTGGGGAAACTGGGAAAGAGCTGAAGAACACAGGCTCTCAAAGGGGAGAGCATATGCAAGGCTTTCCTCCTCTCTCACTCTAATTAACTGCACCTTTTTTTACTGATTTGCATGAAAGCAGGATCATGTTCACTGTGACTTTATTAAACACTGTTATCACAAGTTTAGCACAGCTCAAGCATGTGGTCTTACCATGTCCTCTGTGCAGGGTCAGAGACCTCTGCAGCTATTCCCCGGAGGGAACAAGTAGTAGTGTAAAACTAACTGATGGGTTTGGGATGTTTTTTTGGTATGAGTGGATGGTACAGAAAGGATGCTGTGGGGACCCTGGGGGGGCAGGCAGTGAGGTTTGGAATCAGGTGCTGTGCAAAAAAAGTCTTGCCTGATTTGAAAGACGGAGATGCTATGCTGTGATGTTTCTGTTGGGAAAGGATGAGTAGGTGACAGGTGAATGGCAAACATCCTGATACTGAAGCACAGAAAGAAGTAGTTTCCTAGTTATTGGCTTGTTCTTGCCTTGTTGCTCAGATCACAAGGCATTTGCTTCGAGTGGGAGCAAACTGCAAAGATTGCACCTTGCTAACAAGTCGTGTGAACAACAACGTGAGGCTTGAATTTTTATTTATTTTATTCTCCAAAGACAAGAATAAAGACATTGTCTGTCACAAAATACAGAGAAGGAATGATGCTGGAATGCCAGGCAGGCTGCAGTGTGGGGCAGATGAGGAGGCGGCATCCCCATGCTGTACCAGTACATTACAATGGGAGCTGCAGTTTGGCATCCTCTTTGCTAGCATGTTAACACTCCTCATGTACAAACAGATTGCAGGAAAAGACTTTAAAAGATGAAACTTTATTTTCCTCGGTGGGTGAAGGAGCCACAAGTCCCTGTTGGGAGGCAGGCTGAGGTGCTCCAGGGTGCTCAGTTCTCTACGGAATGGAATGAGGGCTGGAGGCAAGCACTGGTTTAGCCGGTGTGCTGGTCCACACCACGAGCACATCTGCCCTGGTGCTGCTCCTATGCTCCTTGCATTTGGTGGTCTTTAATTTGGCATTACCTTCTCAGTGCTTGTCTGCAGCTCGTGTGATTCAAAGTTCTCCATGGGGTCTAATGTACAAGGCCTGGCCTGTTTTCCTTAGGTTTCCTGAGCTCTCCTCCCTTCTCCCCAGTGTCGCTGCACAAAGACACTTTTGTCAGGCGATGTTGGACTCTCCTCAAAATCCAAGCACTTTCAGGAAAGGACTTGGAAGTCTATCTTCTCAGTTTCCATATCCCTTTGCCCTCTACTCTGGCATTTGGTTTGATTGGTTGTAGAGTCCCCTTTTTCCCCCCTCGCCCCCCCCCTTACTACTTTTAGCAAAGTTGATCTGTCTGCTCCAGAGTCTATCTTGCAAAGAAAAAAAGAAGTCTATTGCAAATCATGCAAGCTACCTCTCTGAATTATTGCATGTTTTAAAGCATTAACTCCTTCAGTCCTCAGCTAGTTGAGGGGCTAGGACCAAAACCATGATAGGAATGTTAAAGGAGTATTATTATATTTTATATTCACTGCCACAAGTTTAGTAAGAAATTTAATCCTCCCTCTCTTGCACTCTCTCTGTCTGCCTCTCAAGAAAAAGAAAGAAAGGGAAAAAAAACTGGCACCAAACTTCCATTTGACTTGGCAACTTTTTCCCTGACGTGATTCGATATGCTTTACTAGAAAGGGTAATGTGCTAATGTTTCAGAAGAGGCTGATTTTCTATTAGTGAAAGTATGGTATATAAAAGATCAGGCCTTGCTATTAAACTCCTCTGTCAATGAATTTATAGCCTATTCTAAGTGGTAATGATATAATGGAATGTGATCATTTAATATTGGAAAGTATGCTGGGTTTGATGTGTCAGGGATTCCAGGCAATCCTGCTATTCATATAGCCACATCTCTGCAAAGATTAAAAACAGGGGAAAAAATAGATTATAAACAGAAACCCAGCCAGATAATTTGAAACAAAATTATCCAAGATGCTTTCATAATGTATGATATAAAAATAATACTGGATGTTTTTTATTTGTTTCCTCATCATGATTTACTGACCACTAGTACCTATACCACAAATAAGGTGCTGGTGTACTATTTTCACATATTTTTAAGCCAGTTTGTAGGTTATTTTTTCAGGGACAGAGGTGGAAATAGTACTTCTGCCTATGGGATATAATTATATTGTGATTGCTACAGAAGAGGATATAGTTCAGCCCCAATGTTTCAATTAATAATGCACTGTCAGCTCTGGTGGCTGGTATGAAACTGTATTGGATCAAAGCTTACTAGCATCAGCTGAGGCTGTTGTTCCATGTGCTTTTCTTTTCCTTCCTTTCTATTTTTGTGTCTGATTGACTCTCTGCAGTTTTTGGAGAATAATATTTTGCTTAAAAGTAAAATATTACATTCTTGCAAGCCTGATTAGGCTTCTTTCAAGGGCAGAAGTTGGTTCCTTGCCTTATATGAGCAGATGTTAAGCTCCTTCCGTTATATTTTAAGATCTAACATCTTGCATGTACCTTTTAATTGTTAATGTGGTCAGGCAATAAATTCAGTGTCTTAGGGGAACTAAGCATAATTTTCCAAATTTCATTCTTTCTAGCCAGTTGCTAGGAAATGAAATGCTTTGGCTGAGCTTTGGTTAATAATATATTTAAGGTATCTGCAATGTCTCAGTTTGATATTTGTTCTGTATTTACATGAAATTCTCATCAAAAGAGAAAGTCTAATTAAAAAGTATTTAGTTTTTGGTATCATTTAGCACTGGCTTGAAATATACCACTAAAAATGATGAAATCATTTTGCAGACGAATAAGAAAATATTATTTGAAACCTGACAAGGTTTATTTGAAATAATGCTTACTTTAGAAAATAACTCCTTTTACATCTTACAATTCTACACTTCTTACTGAAAAATGGTTTCCCAGTAGCATACATATCCTATATCAATGTAACTAAATTTATATTGTTATAAATTTTTGAGGTTGGCTTCTTGAGTTTTGAAATTAAATAACTACAGTTAACTGCATTAAGTGTAGACTTGAATTTGATCAAAAATAAGAAAAGCATTTATGACAACCTCTGTAAATGCTTAAATACTTTAGTTGTGTTTGTGAGCATTAAATTGTATTATAAGGAGCCAACACTTGAGTATATATGCTCCTGCGGGACAGCTTGGACTTTGGGGAGATTAAAACATTGTGCATTAATAAAATCTTGCAAGTTTTTTATTTAATAGATAGTGCTTTTCAGGGTATGCAAAATAATTGGCAGTGGAATGCTATATGCATCTTTACACTCACACCACATAATGTATATAATTACCTGGAGAAACTGCTTAACTTTAATGGGGCGTTTCTTGATCTTATAATAGGAAAACTAACAGCTTTAATTAAGATTTATGAAGCAGAGAGGTAATATATTCTGCTAAATTAGGTAACTATTGGTGGGTAGTGTATTTTTAAGCAATTAAGGGCCTGATCCTGCAGCTCTCTGGCTGTGTAAGCTGTTGCTAACTCATGCAAGTAGTCCTGCTGCTATGTGAGTAAGGGCTGCAGGAATGGGCTCTGATTGTGCTGGTGTGTTTTGCATTCCCTAAAATATGGCAGAAAAAACCCTATGTATACATGCTGGCCTTATTCCTGGCTATTCCTGGCTTTAGGCCTGGCTTTGGGGTATTTTTTCTTCTTCCAAACACTTAGTGTATATATAGTAGTTGCCAGAATGAAGCAGTTAGCATCCCTTTTGGTAGCTTGCGTGTGTGGTGTGGTAGGTCCAAGGAGCCCTCATCCCTGCAGAGAAGGGTGCAGGAAAGGATGTTTGGGGATAAGCTGGAGAGAAGAGCAGGCAGGACAACGTTTCCATCTGGAAAACTTCACTGACTGTCAGAGGAGAGGTGCAGGGTACCCTTGGAAAGGCCATGTTATGTGGTGGGACAGTGAGCATGCTGAAGGTGGTGGGGTGTGTATTTGGCTGCATGCTGGAAACCACTTCAGGCATGTACAGAAAATGAGGTTGTGCCAGAATGTTTTGTATTTCCATGTATTTCTCCTTTGTGATATCATGAACTTGAATATTTTGTTCATTAAACCACAGGTAAAGAGCACATTTTAGCTTTTGATCATGGCCAATCTGTATTCCCTCTGCACCTTTGCATCTCTGTAGAGCTGCAGGAAAAGTGACAGCCACGTGTAGTGTCTTCTTCAGAAACTGTTCTGCATTTTAAATCGTACCAGTACACGACCACTCTTTTCTAAATGGTTCCTTTCCCCCCATGTACACCCGAACAGAGATCCCTGCCTTTCTGGAGTACAAGCACCTAATCAACAGAGAACCTATGAATTCAGTAGGAGGAAGATCTGCATTAATAATGAATTGTTTTATTAACAGCAGACTAGACGCTTTAATGCTCAGTTTCATGAAAGTTTCCACCTCTCAAATTCACAGAATCATAGAATATTTTGGGTTGGAAGGGAACTTTCAAGGTCATCTGGTCCAACCAGAAAAGCTAAATCTGCAGAATTTGGTAATTGCACTCAGGAGGTAGATAGTACTTGAGTTGCTAGATGGTACAGTTCTTTCCCCTGTGCTTTAGAAGATTTCTTTATAAAGGCCTCATTTTGCAAAATGGGGAATCTGAGGCACAGGAACTGGACTAAGGCCATGTGTTGGTCACAATTTCTGATGGATTGTGAGTTCTTTCTTGGTTTTTCTTGTGCAAGTGCCCTCTGAACCCCATGCAAGCCAAGTTACTTAGAAGTTACTTGAACTATAGCAAGAACAGGTTTGTCACTTGGTGTTTGTTTTGGTTTTTTTTCCTTGTGTTCATACTGCTTCCTCATTTAAGCTAGAAGAACTTCCTTGATCTGAACTAAGGAGAAACAGCACTGCTAAGGAAGTAAGTGGTCCTTGAGCTCCAGGATGTGGGAGGAATAGTGTATATTTGGTACCTCAAATATATTCAGTACCGTTGTATCTATCACTGCTCTGTGTTTTGACCCAGTTCCTCAGCTCACTTCTTGTTGTTTCCCTGAATCTCAATGTGCCTTTGTCATGCAAGGAAGAAACCTCCCAAATTTCCCTGCAGGCTGGGAGGGCGGCATCTCTCTGCCTGAACTTTTATAGGTAAAGCAACTGGGACAAACCCCAATTTTCATTTGAAATACAGCGAGTTTCCAGCACTGTTTGTGGAAAAGTAGTGCTTGAAAACATGGCCTGGAGCACCAAGCCTAGTATCTCATTAAATATAAAATATCTCATGATTTTTAGGTGCTCTTTCATAATTCATGATTTTTTTTTGTCTCCTGAATGTTAGCAGTCTGCTATGGTACTTTTGGGATTGGTCAAAGACGCTGGCTCCAAACTCAGCCCATCAGTGCCAGTACTTTCTCCACAAGCATGCCACGTTTGAAAGCTCACATATCATCAGGGCAATATTTCTAATGAATTTGGCTTGGGAAACATGTGAGCACTATACAGAAGAGGAGGGCCGTGGGAAGTACAGTTTGAAAAGTACACCCAACCAGATAAATAGACTTTTGAAACCCAAAATAAACAGATAGGGAAAACTCACTTAGGCAAAGGATGCATAAATTATCTTTGCCTTGAGGATGCAGTAAGTTATTCCCTCTTTACATTAAAAATCTCAGTGTTCTCAAAGTCTGTATTTCATGTCTAATCACTAAGAATGCCCTCATTGACTTCATCCGTGCCTGCAATCATGCCCTTTCCTGAGAAAGGCCCATTTGTCATGTGGGGAAAGAGGGTTTAATTAACTAGGGAAAATGTACCTAAGGTGGAAACTGTGAGCTTTGGCCATGTTTCCATAGAAAATACATGAAAAAACATGTATAGATGATCCTAAACTAATTTTTTTCTTTGCATGAAAGGACGTTTTTTTGGTCCCCACTTTGGTCTTCGAAATGCAAAGAGCTTCTTTTATGTAAGATTCCCATCTGTCTTACCCAGAACAAGTGTGGAATGTGCATTTATCCCCCACAAAAAAATTACATTTTTCAAATTCACTTTTTTCTCCATTTCCTCTTTCCCTCTGGGAACCCAGCAAATGTCTCTGTTGTGCACTCAAAAAGGAGTCAAGGTTTTAATGGGGAGGAGTCAAGAAGAGAAGGCAACTCAGAGATCCTGTGCTAAAATTCCAAGTATTTCTTTAAAACAAACAATATTGGAAGAGACAAAAGTGAAAACTGTCAAAGGGAAGCATTTAAGTTACTGGAAGGCTAGGGGAAGCCTTATTTTCATGCCAGCAAAAAAGTTAGATGAGTTTTATATTAGAGCTTTATTTACTGTTTCTCTCAACAACATCACTGACTATGAAAAATGCAGCAATCTGCAGCACTTATATGTTCTCCCTGAGATGCAATGTATGTACAAATGCATAAGGGAACTGCCTTTAGCCTTTGTTGTGTTTTCAGGGCAACAAAAGGCCACAGAGGTTTTTTTTTTTAATCAAACCTATGGTTGCAATTTTGCTCCAGTTGGGAACTTTGGGTCACCTGCAGCCCAACGGGGCTGTCTGTTTATACACACATTTGTTCGCAGTGTGAGTCTTTGCAGCCTTAGGCCCTGAACTCATAACAATTTGTTTAATATCTCTAAGCATTTGGTTGGTATTTAGTTGCAGCTTTGCCAGGCAAAGACACACAGTTGTTCTGATAGGCCAGTACAGCTGGGTATTGGAAGGCAGTCTGGTGTTTGGCTAGCACTTGAATTTCCACAGTCATCTTGTTCCCACTGACAAAAGGTGCTCAAAGGTGGCTGGTGACTTTGCAGGTGCTGTTCTGCTAAGCAAGATGCTGCTTTGAAAGAGTCACCTTTGCTTCTTTTAAAGTTGGCACCAAAACTCCCACAAAGCAGTGAAAGAGGACTGAGCTCCTGTTATCCCAGGGATGGTTACAGTCCAAGTTTTTCTTACAGAAGTATTTCCTAGGAAATCTGGTCTTATCTTCTGAAGCTGTGAATTTTTCTTCTCCAAGCTGAAACAAGATGCTGTGGGGACAAAGGGACAAGGGGTAGTGGATTGACAGAAATGGCAGGTCCTCTCACAGAGCTATGGAAATTTGTTGACACTTTTGCAGAAGGGATGAGAGAAGCCTTCTTTCTCTTTACATGAAAAGCATGGGGAGGAAAGGGAAAGGGCTGCTGCATTTCTATCATCCATAATCCTCCACTTAACCTATGAATTAGCCCTTGTGTGAGCAAAAAAGAAAGTTGGTGGCTAAACCCTAACCGGCTCCCCCCCAAGTGGGTACAAGTCTTCCTTTTCCCGTCCCGAGCACTATATATAATGGGCCCCTTGAATTAAGGAGATATATTAGAAAGAATCCTGGCTGGCTTGCACCATTTTATTCCTGGCTCTGTGTATATTTATGTAATGTCCAATGTCCCAGGACCAGCCTTTTCAGAGCTGGTGTCAAGGTGTAAGGTGCAATTTTCACCTAGTAATTCTGTACCCGCTTTAAACTGCTGGCAGAGATGCTGGAAGGAGTGGATGCCTAATTACCCATTTGTACCCAAACTGCAAATTAGGTTTAGCTATGATATTCACTGTGGTTCACAGGGAGGGTGAAAATATGTGCAGTTACCTACAAATGAGCCTGAGCCAGAAAAAACAAAAGCAGAGTTCAGAAAGTAGAAAATCCCACAGTGAGCTGGACAGTTTGGCCAAGGACCCTCTTTCTGCTGTAGCTGATACCATCTATTTTATGGGGAAACAGGAGAGGTTATGAAATAGGTGAGGATGAGAGAACTGCCCTGCAGGTTGCCACAAGGCGTGAGATTTGTCTTGGCTAGCTTCAGCTGTCCTAATATTTGGTATCCAGCTCGATGTGGCATTTAAAGCCCCCTTGGTGGGTGACGGTGAAAAAGCCATAATGAGACCACCCATCTGGGGTGAGGTCTTCAAGGTGTTTTCCTCTGTGGACTTCAGCAAGAGCCTGGGTGATCTTTAGCTGAGAAGTGCATTCCCTAAAGCTAGGCAAGATCCTTATTTGTCCGCAGAAGTTGCCACCTGTAGAGATATGAAAGCCAGAGTTTGTGGTTATTGTTCCTTTGGTGTGATGCTGGCACCCAGGTGAGCACTCACTGTCTGCCAGGTCTCCTTCTTCCTGCCTGGAGGTGGGATGGTTGCTGCTTGGGAGCAGACAGGGGGTCCTGGAGCATTTGGGTGTTGGATTTATCTCATTCCAGAGTTGGGCTGCATTCACACATGACACGGGAGAGCAGAGGAAAAGAAACTCAGTCTGATTAATGGGCATTTACTAGGGAATCTTTGAAGGAATCTGAGTGTTCTGTGGCTCCTGGTCTCTTGCTGTGACTGCTGAGCTGAACACAGGAGGATTTCTTGTGCGTCTCTGATGGCAGCCACTTGAGGCTGGAGGCAAGGAAATGCCAGTGATGGTAGATGTATTTGTCTATACAAGAAAAAAAGATGATGAAATGGGATGTGTGGCTCTTCCAGGGGGAGCTGTGAGTCCACTTGACAGAGTGGCTTTGTTTTGTGAAGAAACATCTCACAATGAGACTGGACTATCTCTTGGCAACACCACCAACAAACCCTTGTACCATCCTCGCAGAGATTCAGAGAAGAAGAATATCACCTTTATCTGAGTCCAGGAATGCTTTTGTCCTGAAGGAGCAGCAGGCATTTAGCAGCAAATAGCCTCTCTGTTTGGCTAGTGTTGGCCTGCAGTCCAGCTGGCCACAGCAAGTGACATGCCATTATTTTTTTTATGTAGAAGGAAATTTAGCAAATATGCCCAAGGGTGAGGCAACATCAATAAGTAAGGAATGAATGCTCTATTACAGTAATTTGATTTCATAACTTCTGTTGGGTCACTGGGGAGCTGCTAAACAAAACAAAACTATCTCTTGTATACTGTCTATATCTAGTCATACAAAGCTTTGCATTTCTTCTTGGGCTGAAGAACAACATGTTCAAACCTGGAGCCTGAGGTTGGATGTATACTTAAGCCCTGGGTCCTGCAAAGGTTTATGCACGTTCTTAACTTTGCATGTTTTGAGTGCAAATGAGCTTTGGTATAATGAAAGCACTCACAAGTTGTAATGGGAAATGTCTGTAACCTGTGCAGATTATTTCTTCCACACGTTCCGAAGTCGCGTACGAATATAAGCACGTACATGAGTACAATGTGTGTTTGTACTTGTGTGCTGTGTACGTATCCATCCCTGAACTGAAGGAAAAATGTTGACCTTTGCCTTTCAATTGCCTATCCAAATGTGGCTAAAACAGTATCTTCTATAAAATAACTTGATTGTGTGTTTCAACATCAAACAAAACTCCCGGTAGTGGCTGGCAGTCCCTGCAGCAGTGGCCCCCTTCTAGTCCACGTGGGCTCTAAAACCATACAACAGGAAACTTTTTCCACCAGTGCACTAGAATGTGTGGCTACACTTCCAGCATATATTTATTTGCCCTTTATTGTATCCAGTGGAATTTTGGGGTGTTTTTTGAGGGAGGATTTAAGACAATACATGTGGGAATGTGTGTGTGTGTGTGTGTGTCTCTCTCTCTCTCTATATATATATGTTAGGAAAAGTTAGGACCTGTATGGACCTGCTGTCCTCAAACAGTGCTCAGGCTGGAGTTAAAGCAGCCAGAATAGTTTGACAAACACTTTCATAGTCATTGTAACATGTCTTACAGTTCCTGGCATTCAAAAATCACAAATCAGATGCCTCAGAGGTATGGAAGTTAAAGCACATGGGTTTCTTTTCTTTTTTTTTTCTTCAAGGTTTTGAGTTCCTAAGGTAGCTTGGGAGAATTTCAGGTATGAGAATTTCTGTCATGTTGTAAGTCACTGCTTCTAATAGAGTTAAAATCCTCACATATCCACATGACTTCAAGAGCTGAGGCTTAAAAAAATACACAAGTTATTGGTATCAATGCTAAAATTGGAAACATCAGTGGCACATCCACTTGTACTGTGATTATAGCACAGCTCATGAGTTTCTGGGATGGTCTTGTTGTCATGGCAGTTTTTTATGTATTCTAAGTTGTCCACCCAGGTGGTTAGATTCATGATATATACATTAATTTAAAAAAGGAATTTAAATCTTAATGGTAGGGGATGAGCCTTGAAGTGTCTCTCTGAAATGGCTTCCTTTAATGTGGCTGGGAGGCTCCTGATGCTGCATTCAGCTGGCCCACAGCAGGGACTAGAGGCATTGCACAGAATGGCAACAGGCATTCCTCTGCCCTTGCAACAGATTAAAAAAAAGAAAGTGAAAACAATACCTAATTTTTGGGATTATTTAAAACTTGCAGCAGAAGCCCAAGCTTCTGCCTGCCTCCCCATTACTTTACATAAAATTGTTGTGCATTCTAAGTAGTAGCAGCCTGGGCCTCTTGACCTCACAAGAAGAGCTGTTACTATACATTTAACAAAAACAAGGTATTATGTATTAGCCTACACATTTTGCAATAGCTCCAGCAATTTAGTAACTACAGTCCAATTTAAACCCTGCCTGGAGGCAACAAAAATTGCAGAAAATGGCAGCTAATTTATAGAAGGGAGAGAGGAAATATTTGGGGGTCTATTCCTTCAAGCCATCTGATTCGTATTATTGACTCATTTAGAAAACAGAAAGTGAGCAGAGACAAGTTTTTAAGGAGTTTGGTTTCACACAAATGACTTGCAATTGCAGCCCATTATTTTTATACCAAGACTTCATTAGTCATATCCCCGTCAAACCTGTGAGCAGTGTCAAATGTTTTCAGAAAACACACCAGGACAGGTATGGAACTCATCAGCCTGTGGCAAAGGTCGCTCTCATTAAGGAGTCAAAAATGAAAACTTTCAGTGTCTCTAACACATTGCCCAGACTCTCCTGCCCCCACTTCTGAAACACGGAGCCGAGCGAGCACCTCCTGCTCCCCAGACATTCAAATAAGATCAAGATGACAGGGGAAGAAAATGAATAGGATTCTTAACTGGCTGTACTTTATAATAAGGTACTGGTTGGAAATAACCAGAAAGTTGTTTGCTATGTCTATAGAACCATTTCCTGAGGTTTAACATAACATCTGAAACGAAGCAATTAAGCCCCCTTAAGAAAAGAAAAAAAATCAGGGGACAAGAAGGCCAAAAAAAGAGGAGGCCGTGGGTCTGCTCGGTGCTGACTCGGCATGCCAGCCATGCTCCGATGAGCAAAAGAAATGTCTGTGCAAACTTCTTCCCACCTGGGAGGTTGGAGGAGAGAGAGGAGAGCTGTGACACCAGAGTTGTTCGGGACTGGCTTTCAAGCTGTGCCGTGACAGATGTGTTTTGAGGAATTTTGAGGCGCGGAGATAAGAATAACAAAAAGCCATTCAGCGAAGCGCAGTTACACAGGCTTAGCACAAAGGGGTGAAGAGAAAATGTGTCAATATGCTCCTTATTTGGGGAAGGTTTTGCCTTGTTTCTGCAGCACGCTGCATTTTGATCTGTGGGCTGTCGCTAACAGGAGCGGGGGTTGCTGTGTTGCCCCTTAAAAGTTATTCAGGGCATCCTGGCAATGAAAAAGGATTCCCTTTAGCTGCTTCTCTCTGGGACACAACAGATTCCTCCTGACGTAGAGAATGTTGCTTGTTTCACAGAGGATTTGCTTATTTAAAAATAATGCTATGGTGTATTAAGAAAAATGGCAGAAATATTTTTAGGAAGTTTTTGTTTGTTTTTGACTGCTCAGCTCGTGTAGATTTCAGTTGGTTTGCTGTGCTTCCAGCAGGTCAATGTGCAGCCCAGGGAGGATATTTCCAATGAGCCTTCATCTTGGCTTTTTCCAGTCCTAATGATCCCTGGGCGGTTGTGACATCCTTCAATTACAGACATAACCACTGCCAGGTTCCCTGTCAACTGGGGACAAGAAACCTTATTTCTGTGGGTTGGTCAGTATCTGCAATATTAAACTGTGAAGATTTAGGTGTTGTAGTGATTATCCAAATAAACTGGTTGAAGCTGCAGGAGTTGCAGGTTATTTTGTATATAGGAAGATCAATGTTTGTATAGTTTAATTCTGTTTGGAAAACTTGGAGTCTTGTCCCATGCACCAGCACAAACTGGCATTTGTGCAGTGTATTTATTCACACTTCAGTATCTTTTGCCTCTCTCATTACCTTGCCTGTTTATGCCTATGCATGTGTGCTTGAAAAGCTGAAGTGTTTAAAACCCCTCCAGCCTGACAGCTAGGGGCACAGAGCTTGGAAAATCAGAGAGAAATGCCAGTGGTGCTGAGCAGGTTGTCACCATGCTGCTCTCATGTGGCTCCTGGTAGCTCACTTCTCCTGCTGAAGAGTTGGCTGGGGTCACAGGTTGCTCCTCGAACATGGAAAATGGAGGTGTTGGCAGATACAGAATAGTTTTAGCTGGTTTTGGGCATTCATTATGGGAGTGTGCACAGGGGTGAGCAGGCTCCCTGAGCTGGCTTTTGGCCCCTTTAGTGGTGTGTAATCCACTGGAAGCTCCTGAGGAGGAAGGGGAGAGCCAAAATTTCAGGGTTCAGTCATTCTGCTGCTGTAGTCTCAGGCAAGTCTGGTTTTGCTTACTTGGGTCCCCTCTCTGCAAAGCAGGACCGGTGCAGTCCTCTTTGAGTGCTGGGAGATTGCCTGGCTGGAGCTACAAGTGAGCACAGGGTGACGGGTGAGCTGAGAAACACTGACAATTGTGCTGATAAGCAATCCCTTGGCTGGACCCTCTTAAAGAAAGCATTTTCCTATATCTATTGCCTACCCTGGGCTCATACAGGGAAGTTATTCCTGCTGTCTCAAAAGCAAGACAAGTGAGGTTATGAAATTCCCTCCACCGACTCCGTGGGTTTATCTGTGGAGATAACAGGGCTGGGGCTTGCCAGGGTGCCCGTGCCCTCACCTGCCAGCCCCTGGTCAGCCCTCAACCAAGCAGCACATCCTGAGCCCCAGCCCCGTGATTGATGCACTTGGCCGAGAACTTCCCTCCTGCCTGCTCAGGAAACAGGAGGGCTGGGGAGATAGCGCTCGCCTTTCTTTCACAGTCCCTGCTTCCGAACTCTAATCACCTTCTGCTGTGGGAAAAGAGATGAGATGCTGCCTAAAAAACAGATCATTGTCCGCCTCCTAGATTAATGCAGAGAAAGCAGTATTGTCTGCTGAATGGATAAACCTTCCTCCTGTCACTCAAAACCTAAATTCAACGCTACTTCATTTCTAAGAGGCTTATCTTCCTTGAATAGACCCTTGCAGCTCAAGTAAGAGGCGATGTAATGAAGCGTGTTTTTTTCTTAAGTGAGAAACCTGCTGCAAAGAAGGGGTGAAGCCTGTGCAGCTGTTCTAAAGGGCCTTTGCAGGCTCTCGAAATACTTGTCATTTATCTGGTCTTGCATGACAGCAAATGAGAGAAGATCAAGTTCAAAATCTGCCGGAGCGGCTTTCAGGGCTTCTTCATCTGTTAATTAAATAATGGTCGTTAGCGCACAATGCCCAGCGATAAAGGCAGATATGATACTGGGATGAAAATATGGCTTTGGGAGTTATGAATAACCAGATGGTCCCCAGGAATTTTTCTGGTTTGACCCCCCCCAGTGATGCCTCGGTATGTGGTTGGAGGAACCAGCAGTGAAACAGGTGGCATGGGGTGGATAAATAAATTCATAGAAGCGTGCTGAAATCATTGTAGAATATCCTTCTTTTATGTGGGGTAATGATTAATTCGGTGACTTCCCACAAAACAGCTTGGGGTTTGGGGTTTTTTGGGGGGAAAATCACACATGTTACCATTGTCACCAATAAGGACCTGTTTGCTTTGCTTTCCTGGAGCCTGCTGCAGTAAAGAGCTAACTTGTGCTTTGGATGTATCTTGGGAAATGTATGCTCTGAACTAAGATTGGATGCTCAACATCAGAGGGTCAAATCCTGAGGTGTTTACTCAGCTTCTGCTAAGTCAAAACTTAACACTGATATCAAAGGGCAGCTCTGCGGATGGCTGAGATGGGATGTTAAGATCTACCTTTCAATAACTGCAGGTGATACAGGAATTTGTTGTGGATGTAAGTGGTTAGCTCTTTTTATGGCTAATATGTTTAATTTTGGACATTTGAAGTGAGATTTTACCTAAAAGTGCTGATCTTATAGATATCTCTTTGTTTCATCACTGACAGTGTGATCTTTCTCCAGTCTTACCATCACTGCCTGAACTAGGGCCAAGCCAGTTTGTGCCTCTGTAGTTATGGGTCATGTCCTGAAAAGTCCTTGGGTCTTTCAGCTATGGTCCTGGGCTTACCTGAGCTGTGACCGTGTAGGAATTATGGGAGGCTGAGTTACCCAGGAGTATGTCTAACTTTGCCCTTGAGCTGCAGGTTTTATTCTTGGTGTAATGGTGGTGAGACAAGGGAGGAGAGGCTCAAAACAGTGCAAGTAGCAGGGTCAATGTTTGTGCTGGAGCTATGTGACCAAAGACATGTCCAACCTTGCTTGGACAGGAAAATAAAAAACTTAAGAAAGTGAGGAGACTGACCATCTGCAGACTGGTGGTCAGCTTGGAGAGGTTTGTCAGGTCCATGTGCAGTGGAGGAGAAACAGGGCATCTGTTGAGTGATGATTTGAAGGGGTTTTTGAGCAGCATGGAGGAAAACACTAAGCCTGGAGTGCAGACTTCTGTTGTGGGATGCAGTGTTTCTAACTCTGAACTGGGTGCCCAAGATACTGCAGGGCTTTCAGTGTCCCCAGTATGGATCCCTGCAGTGGCATTGCCTGGACCAGATAGAGACCAAGAAAGCCAAGAAGTGGGCAGTGGCTGGGAAAAACATGAAGTGTATAATAAATATGTTCACCAACAAATCCACACTACAGAAAACATTGTGCTTGTGACAGAAAATAATAAAATTAAGGAAATTTGTAAATAAGTAAAACATACCATATGTCCACAAATGCCTAGGCACACCAGGGCATCCCTGTAACTGCTTGCCTTGATGTCAAGGTGTTGAAGAACAGATGGTAGCTTTAACCCCAAATTACAGATTTTCAGGCTGCTGCTATATATCTTTGTCCTTCATTGTCATTTTCACCATGTTAGTGTCCCTCCACTGACCTGTCCCCACCATGTGTTGAGGCTAATGTCTTTGAGATGGGGGTGACCTGCAGTTGGGGTGGCAGAGGTTGTTTTTCAGGTACCTCAGAGCAGGAAAACCTCAGTGATGAGCAATAGTGCCCTGAGCAGATTAGTCAATGCTATTGCTAAATGTGCCGTAACCCTAAAATACGGTACCTGGTCTGGTGAAGAAAATGTTGTCAGCACAAATCACAGGTTATTCCTCTAGCCCTACATCCTGAGAAGCTCTTGACAAATATAATGCTATATTTCCTGGATTAATAGGCATCGATAGCCAAATTCCCTGGACTATGGCAAATTAACAAATGCTTTCATCTCTACTTTTATTACAGGAGTTATTTATGGGGATGTTTTGGTAGTAGGTGCTGTTTCTGTTAACTGTTTAGGGAGCTGGCTGGAAGCTTCATGACTGCAGATACTGACCTTTTGCAGATTTTTTTTCCCCCCTTAACTGATGCCTTCGTCAGTAAGGAGACACCTGCATCCGTGCCGCTCCAGTGAGCAGAGCGACACAGCACTTCAGTATTTCCCCTTCTTGACCAGCTGGATAGGATCCCTGATACAAACCCTGAGAAATTTGCCAAAAGCCTTCAAAGTTCAAGCCAGAGGTGTTTGTGTGAGATAAAAATGGGACAATGTGGCATCCCCACACAGCTCATCTGTTTACACATGACACTCGCTTCATGGGCTCTGATTAGCTTGTTAGTAAGGAGGCAGGAAGAAGTGCAATCAAGTTCTTATGATTCATCATTTCTGTTCCCTGTTTGGGAGACAATGTCAGCGCTCTTTGCCAATCATAGAAGGTGGCTTTCAAGTGCCTTAGGGAGATTTTTTTTGTTTTGGTTTGTTTATTGTTTTGGTTTTTAAGATGCTCTCTGTTTCTGAAGGTTGAGCCACATTTCTAAATGATAGGGAAGTCCTGGAGTTTGTTTTGGTTTTTCTTTTCTTCTTTTGTTTTGGTAATTGTATCTACTAACAATGCTTTTATGCTTGCTGCATGTGTGCTAAAAGAAAACATGCTTCTGGTTTGTCTGTAACCCTGCTTTCACTCAGAAGTGTTTGTGCAGGAATAAATTAGAGATGGTACCTGGAATACTTTCTGCAATACAAAAGGCAAATGTAAGTTTTATTAAGTTGAAAAGGATACAATTCTCTTCTCCTGACCTTGATTTTTAGCTATATTCTCTATACCCTTGCTTTAGAAGTATTATTCTTCATCCCATCCAATTACCATTTCTATCAGCTCTTCTGAAAGATTATGCTTTTTGGGTGTTCTTCTGTAGATGTCTTTCCAGTGGCTTCACTTGATGAATGTGACAAGTTTTGTGTTTTCTCCCTCCCCTCATTGAATTGAAAAGTTTTTTGATAAATACAGGCCAATAAGTGCCCAAAGGCAGTGTTTCAATGGCTGCTAAATCTTTCAAGGTTAGGACTTAACCTCCGTTCTCCCTAATTCAACTGCAACCTTCAGTCTGGAGCCAATCAAGAATATCAGATGATACTTAAACAATGAAGGATTTCTGATATTCAGGTACAGCCTCTGCTCAATAGGATTGCAAATTCTTTGTGTGAAGAAAGTCGGTTTTGCTCTAAAGTACTGTCACAAAAAGTGAAATTACCATTTGCTTGGAATGATGCCATTCATCATTGTCAGAATACTAAGCATTGTAAGTAGCTAGGCCTCTCCAAATTAATGCCTTGTTTTGCATCGGCTAAATTTCCCAAATCCTCGAGGATGGGTCATACAAAACTCATCTCAGCATTTTAATTTATCAATCCAATATGAGTGCAGTGAAAGGGAGCTTCATTCGGTCTTAGCTCTTTTATTTACAGTCTAATTCTAAAAGAAAAGGAAATAAGATATGAAAATAAGTTGGAAAATAAGATAAATCTCTCAGTGAAATCACAAGATCTACTCAGTCCTGTAGCAAACCCTCTATAATTCATTTGTAGGTCAGCTCCAGGGATTAGCCATGACGTATTTGGAAATTCATTTATTTTTATTTTATTTTGCTGTTTCTTATGCATAAGGGTAATGCTGTCCCCAAGGCTTTTCAGGTAGCCCTCAAATCTTGACAACATTTGCTGTCTCTAAGGCCTAAGCCAAAATTAATTTTCAAATAAACAGCATAAAAATGTATGGAGTTGTATAAATTTGAATACAAAATGCATTTGTTTTGCTTGCTTCCATCCATACATACATACTGTTGGCTCAGCCAAAAATCATAATCTGACATTGAAATTAACGGCCAGATGTACATCATGAAAGTCAAAAAAGTTTCTTAGTTTATTAGAAACACTGCAGCATGGTTTCCTCCCCTCCTCCCACTTACTTTCTCCTTGATATGCTCTGCAAGATGTGTGCTGGGGAAGAAATGCATGTTAATTGTTCTCCTCTCTCCAAGTGCCTTGCAGACCTGTGTCTCTCTCTGCTTCTGGACCACTTGCTGCATCCTGCATCCCACTCGGGATTGTGATGGGTGTAACATCTTGGGACACACCAAGATGTTTTCAAGGAAAGTGAAATTAAAAGTGGCTTGATATCTCCTGTGATTTAGTTTGTCAGGTACAAGTGAGGAAACACTGAAAGGGAGAATGGTTCTTGGACATCTTGCAGCAGTGGCTCTGGTCTGGAGAATTAGATGCAGGGCTGGAAATAATGCTGGGGAGCAAAATTGTCAATTCTGGGCTAAACCAAAACAAAAAAACCCCAACCAGTAGCCCATCCTGAGGCATTATATAGAAACAGGGTGAACATTTTACTGGTGTTTAAACATGATAGGGAGTGGGCTCTTCCCTCGGGTTGCCTGTGGCTTGAATGGATCCTGAGAGGTGCCAGGAGCTGCTGCTGCCCCAGGAGCCTGCAGTGCCTGCAGGATCAGTCCTGTGGCAGCTAAAAATAACTCCTCTGTGCTTTTAAATTAAAACAATGCCTCCATTCGACGTAGTTTTTGAAACCTCATTCCACAAGGGGGCTGCAGGCACCCTGGAAATTTAGTGGCTGCCAGGCTGGGGAGTAGTACCTGGGAGAAAAGCTACTCGATCCCACGTAGAGGTGCCCAAGGGTGGGCCAAATCGGGAGCAAAATGCTCTCTAAAGTCAGAGCAGTTCATGCATATAGCTCTTTCTGAAGATGTGACAAGTGTCTCTTCGGCACGGGTAGCTCTGCTGTCAACTGGGGATGCTGGAAATGTCGGGGGAGGTCAGTTGGGATGCACAGAGCTGCATCACACTCCTACTGCTCCTACCCAAAAGTTCCTCCAGATTAATAGGTGTAGCTGAAATATCCTTTCACCTGTGCTTAATTAAGAGAAGAATGGCTGTGAGAGATCTCACTGATGCATTGCCTGGAACTCTGTATCTCCAGCAGGATCAGCTGACCAATAAATAGTTAATTATTAATTAGCTAAAGATTATATTTGAAAAGGTAGATCACCTTGAAATGTTGCTTTCTATTACCCTTTCCTAGCCAGGCAATGAAAGATTTCAATTTACTGTGACATGACAAACTACAAACAAGTGTTTTTCAGGGTTTAACAGGTGAGGAAGCTGCAGTAGGTACAGATGCTGTGAGGGACTGGCTTTTCCACACCATGCCCAGCCAGGTCTGGGTGTCAGCCTTGCAATGCTCTCTTGCCTGCATGTTTGAGATGTGTATAGATCCTCTGTTTAGCAAACAGTTTATATCCTGGCTCAGCCTGGAGTAACTTCAGCACTGACTGATCTTGCACCTTGTAATATTTTTAGTGCTGTTATTTCCAGCAATATTAGCTCATCCTGCTATGCACAGAACAGAACCTTCTGTCCTAAAAGACAGCAAAGTGCTTTATGGATTATTTTCCAATCTCATTTAACCCTTCACTGAAACATTTATGTTGGACTTAGAAAGATAAAAAGAAATCTGTTTGATATATGTTTCTAGAAGCGAAAAAAGCAGACAGGATCATTGAACCACATGCTATTGCTTATCACCTACTCTGTCAGATCTCAGAAGAAACAGTAAAAGTTCATTGAGGTTTTTTTTTCACGTGCTTGGAATCTCCTCAAGTCAAAATCCCAGAGGAATATGATGCCTTACTCATAGTATACAATACAGTCAAATTGTTTTTTAATTAATAACCCTTCCTAATGCCTATTTTAGGCAGTACCTGTAGAATAGCAGAGCACAGCCCTGAACTTCTGGATACGTACATTGTAGTCGCTGAAAACATGTCTCTGACATGTGAACTACGTGTCTTGTACTGAAACTGTGTCAAACCAGACATGTCAATAATATGTTTAGCCCTGTAAATGTCTTTCTATTGTGTTCATCACCCTATTATGGCAATTGCTTCTTAGGTGACTTTCATTTCATGCCAAAGCGTAGAGCACCCTGTGATGCATGAAATGTGGGATTTGCATACCCATTTGAAGCATCGAATTCAAGAGTGTGTTTGGTGACTTGTTCCTTAAGGGTCTGTGTATGCAAATGAAGGGTCCTGTGAGGCTTGGCAGAGGGGTGTGGAGGGGCAGTATCAGTGCTGGATCCTGTGGAAGGTGGTGGGAAAACAGTGGATTTTTTTTTACCTTAGGAAAAGGAGGCACTTGGTTTTCCTGGCCATGCCTGAAAAGAGGTGGGTGGCTGAGTGCTTGCAGCAGCATCACCTCCCTGCTTTAGCTAAGTGGGGCATGTGGCTAAGTTATAGTGATTCGTGGTTTTACTCCTGGAGAGCAAAACCCCTTTGCCTTCTCTCCCTGCTGATGTGCCATTGAAGGGACAGGTAGTTGTGGCACCTGGCAGAAGCATCCCACTGTCCCCTTGCTGAGGCTGGTACCCTCCTGTGCTCCTGCGCTCCTTGGGTTAAAGCAGAAAGTCTCTACTGACTTCAGTGAGCTGCCTAATACTCTCTTCTATTCTCCAGCTTCACTAATATCCTTTTATCCTGTGATATTTATACTTTATACTGATAAAAGAGAAGGCTCTTATCATCATATACCTGTAATTGCACATGTTTTATGACATCCAGCCAGCTCTGGGAATTGAGGAACATTTCAGGGCTTTAGTTAAATCAATTATTTTTGGACTTCTGCACAAAATTTTCCAGAAACTTTTCCTGGTTACACCAGGTGAGGATCAGGCTCCACTTCTTTTTACTTTCAGTTTGATGCTGCAGCTAACTTAAAACTTTCTAATAGGAAAGGGGTGGGGGAGAAAGGCAATTTTGAGGGAAAAATTCCAACTTTTATATTTATGAAAGCGATTTTAGTACCACTGAGTTACCCGTGCTAATCCTTTAACAGGAAGGCGGTTTGAGAACTGACCCAACCTCCTTCCCTTTCATTCCATCCCAAAACACCTGCAACTCTCAGCAGAGTAATCTATGAATCACTGTGTCTGTCGTCCACTTATTGTCTTGTCTAGTGCACTCCACGGTGGAACTAATCAACAGCCCTGAATGAAACATTGCTCCTGAGCTGAATTCCTTAAAGCTCCTGAAGTATTCAGCAAGGAAGAGAAATCTTTTAGTATGATTTGCTCCACATTCCAAATTCATTTATAGAAAGAGAATAGATGATTAACAACGGGTCGAGAGACACAGATTTAGCACTGCTTTGCCCTGACCTGCCCTGTGAGTTACTCCTTCCACTTCCCAGGCTGCTCTAATAAGATGAGTTCAAGGAGTGGGATGGCAAAAGCTGCTTGAATCCCCTGCATCCACCCTTCTTAATTTGGTTTATTTGCCTTAATGAAGAAATCTAGTTCCTTAATCACAGGTGAACAGGAAAGGTCACTTGCCACTGACAAATGGGTTTGCCCTGAGCTGTTTGTGTCAGGCTCACAGATACTGCACTTTCCCCCCCTTTTTCTTCCCCTGCCATGAAATGCCAGCGTCTCTGCTGTACCTCCTCTTGCGGCCATTACCTGTGGTGCCTGGGCTGCCTGCCAAGGAGCACCCTCGGTAGCAACAAAAGCATAATCATTTCCAGTTGGAAAAGGCTGAGCTGTAATAATTTTCCCCTTTGAAAGCCGCAGCAGCGAGGCTTGGGTTAAGCAGCTTCTCATTTGGTCCATAGGGCATTGAGGGTATGAAACTTCAACATCTGCAGCAGCCATTTTGGGAGATTGGGAGGTCCCCAAATATGTTCTTCATCCCCACTGAGCAGTGTCCAGCTGGCCTTGATGATGGAGTGGTCAGGGAGATGTTTGCAGTTTGGAAATGTCTCTTTTGGCTAAGTACGGATGGTAACTGCCAACAGATTGGGTGATAAAAGAATGATTAACCTTCCTTGAATGAAAAGCTCATCTTCAGAGAAGTTCAGAAGACCAAGAGGTGTAGAAGTGTTGCAACCTTCTGCCCCATCAGCCAGGGTGGCAACACAGGTTCTGCTGCAGCAGCAACAAGCAAACATGACAGCTCAACCCAAAGGATGCCCTGCGTCTTCCAGGACTGGCCATGCTGTGCACGCTTTGAGGACATGCTGCTGGTCTTTTCCCAAGCAGTGCAAACCTTGGGTTCGTTGACACTCACTGTTGACTTTGGTAGTAAACTGTATCAATAAAGTGAAGTCTCCATCTAGATAGACCTACTGGAAAAAGCCAGCTGAACCGTCTCACGCAAACCCTGGTTAGTGGCTTACTCCAGGAAATCCTTTTGCAGCTGGTACAAAAGGGAAACCATTTCAGAAGGCAGTTACAGACCTAACTAGGTACAGAATTGTAGAATATTCAGAGCTGGAAGGGACCCACAAGGATCATCGAGTCCAACTCCTGGCCCTGTGCAAGACACCCCAAGAATCTCGCCATCTCCCCAAAAGGGTTGTTTAAGTGCTTCTTGAACTCCATCAGGCTTGGTGCTGTGACCACTTGCCTGGGGAGGCCGTTCCAGAGCCTGAACACCCTCTGGGTGAAAAACCTTTCTCTGGTAGCTGGCCTATCTTTACTTGCAGCAGAATCATGGTGTCTTTCAAGTAGGGCTGAAACCTGTAGAAGACAGAGAACACTTCATTGCACGTTTGTAGTGATGTGTTTATTACCACGTGTGGGCTGTGGAAAATAAGACCTTTAAGAACTGGCCTGGGCAGATTTGCAGCAGTTCTGTTTGTGTGGAGCAGTGTTCAGCATCAGCTGAAGATGAAGCTCTTCTCTGGGCTCTTACAGACAGCCTCGCTGGCAGCCTTCTTGGGTCATGTGAAAAATGAGTTGGGTCAAACCCCAGATGTGCTAACTGGGTGTTGAGATGCATTGATTTTCACTTTGCTGGAAAAAATGATGTCTCTTTTACTTCACATTTTGGTTTTGAAACAAAAAGTGAGATGACAGTTTACCCAAAACAGAGCTTTCCAATTTTATCTGGCATTTAAAATCTGCTATCATTGAGCAATCATCAAAAAGATAAAGCTCTGTCTTGCAGGAGTATACTTGGATGTGGAAAAGCACAATGGACAGGTGACTGGCAGGAAGCAAGAGCTGCTGCTCCCACACAGATGCAGATGACTAAATAAGTTTTGAGATCATTGCTCCTGTTCAGGTCTTTTCCTTTGATTCTTCAGATTATTTTTATGTTGGAGGCAAATAAGAAACAAAGACAAATCTGCAAAATGATGAATTGGAGTTTATTGGAGCAGGAAAACAAACCATTCACACCACTTCCCCATTTGCTCTGAGAGGCAAAATCATTCACAAGGGTGAATCGTGGCTGCTAGAGCAGCTTGAAATTACTGCTTCTGAAGTTAAATTGCTGCTGGCATGCATGGGGTAAACAAAGGCATCAGTTCAGTTCGTTTAAATGTACAAGTTTTCTTTAGCTGTGATTTCACATGTGCTTTTGTAAGGCCAACACATGAGCTTCTTTTCTGACAGATGATATTTAAGAGCATCTCTGTGTTTACTTTGGGTAACTACATAATTTTCAAGAGAAAGTCTCCTCAGGGATGATGGAGGAATGCACTCACTCCCATCTCCAGTAGCCAAAAAAGGCAAGACAAGGTATGAGTTGCATCTTTTCAGCAACTGAAAGTATTTGATTCTTCTCTTGAACATAACACGGATTTTGGAAAGAAATCTGCTGGGTGAAGGCACTAATTCCTCCAAGATTTTTCTCATTAGCGTGGACTTTCAGAGTCAGCTAGGTACTTGTGAGCTTTAGAGATATTAAAGATACTGCACAGGAGCAGAACATCACATCTCTATAATATTTTTTTATAGGTCCTATTCTTTCCCATGTGCTGGTGGCAGAACATAGTAAACTTATTATAACAAAAACATAGCATCTGAAATTCAGGTATTTGGGCTGAAATGGGAGAGAGCTAGGTGGAAGAAAATCTTTTGGAGCCCAGATTTAATAGTACATAAGTGCTTCTCCAGCACAGATGTCCCTGACCTTCTAGCTCCTCCTTGTCATGTTGTTTCTTGGAGTTTCATGCATTTCTCTGGCTGCCAGGGAGTAGAACATGTTCCCTGCAACCCAAGCAAAGTTTTCTTACTCTGCTCTATCAAATGTAGGTGCACATCTGCTGTGATGCCTCCTCATGACAAAGCTTTCCATTTCTTCTTGTTCACAGACTATGAAGGTGAGATTTATCTGCTGTAGGTGTCTCTGAGCATGTCTATCTCTGAGTAAATGGTTTAGATTTTCTTTGTACTTGACAGATGGCTTGTAGGATGTCATCTCACCTCAAACAGGACATCTAACATGAGCCCTCTTGAACAGTCCCTTCCAGCACTCCCGTTTTCTGCAGACTGTAAGAATCTGATGTGTATCTTGTAAATGTCCAGACTTAGTGGTGGTGGATCCCCGCGTTAGGTTGTGTGCAGACAGCAGAGGGTGCTGGAGTTTTTTTTCCTTTCAATGCACCTCCAAGGTTGCAGGATCGTTATCAGCTGAAATCAATTGGCTTTTATTCTGATTGCTGAACACACAGAAGCCAGGCAGGTACAAGAAGAGAGGAGGTACTGAACTTGAGTTAAATGGATATTGGCACCTTCCAAAGTCACACCTCTGCCAAAAACTCTGTGCCTACCAAATAGGTAAGTAAAAACTGAGATCATGATGTGAATCAACAGTTTTTATTTTTCCAATGATTTTTTTTACAAGGATTTTCTCTTTCAAAACTTCTTTTTTTCTGGAAATGGAAACAAAAAACTTGTACGGTTCTTTATCTCAGAGAAGTCAGAATCCAGAAAATTTTGCTCTCTGAGAAATACAACTTGCAGACAATATCAACCTCCAGCAAGTTGCCAATATAGACTTTTACAGATAGAATAAGTGTGCTGTCAGCTGGCACCTCTCTGCCTTATAGCAACACCCAGATCTATACAGCTAAAGAGCTTCATGCAGGACCCTCAGTCTCATGGGCCAGGATGGGAGGAAGGACTTCCCTGTAAATGTCAGTAGTAAGACATTAAAAAGCAGGATTTAAAAGAAGCAAGGGTAGCAAACGAGGTTGCCAGACTGGAATAACTCCCTTAAGCTCAACAGAGCTTAAGTGACTTAAACTTCTCAAAGCTGAGCTTTCCCTGTCAGGACACAGACTGGTTGTGGAAGTTGTCTGAAGTTCAGACTTGTTCCTCAGGTCCTGTCCAGGAGTGGCGTGGATGAGGAGCCTGGGACCTGAGTCACATGTGATACATGTACTAAGGTCATGTACTAACGGCAGGGAATGGGAGCATGCATAGGGCAATGGCCACTTCACCTTCCAGTTAATGCACCCTTACATCTACCTGTATTTAAAAGAACAAGTTTCACACCCTCAGGTTACAAGTCCAGCTGATGTCAGAGCCAGGTTTAAAATTCAGGAGTGACTGGCTTCTAGCCTGTTTCTTAATCTATTAAATCACACAGTCTCTCTTCTGCTAACTCTCACTGGTTACTGGGATGGCTTGGCAGCAGCAAGCCCAGGCTGATGTCTAATGCTGGCTCCGTTACCAAGTCAGTTTGGTTGCCAGCTCAAGGGCATCCAGTCAACAAATGTCTTATTTTTGGATTCTCCCATTCTCCTGAGACCAGTGAAGAATGACCTCCCCTACCTCATTCACCTTGTTTGCTGTTCCTGACCCAGATACTGTTGTAGCTATTGCATGAGTCAATCCTGCCATGGAGTAGTGGTCTCGTGGTGATGTTTTCATTAGCATTTGAACCAGAGCAGTGGCTGGCATCTACAGGACGTTTCAGATGAACATAGAAAAGTCTGTATTTTAGTCATGTTAAAACTATGACTAAGCTAACAAAAGTCAGGAAATCCAAACTGCAGATTGATTAGCTTGTCCTTAGATTGCCCTGCCATGTCTAGGCATGGGATGCTGACACACCTGGAGTTGAGCATTGCAGTCCATGGGGAGGTCCTTCTAGTGCCTGGGCATGATGTGATGTGCTCAGGGTGGAAGCACAGCTGCAAATACCGTTAGGACTTTTATGGGTTCATTTCTATTCTTTTTCAGGTCTATTTATTCTACTCCAACAGTTAACATTTATCTTTTTTCTTGCAAACTGTAATTTTGCAAGGATGTGTGGCTTCTTCACATTGAAGTGGAAATCTTCTTTTTGCATCTGAAAGTCAGGGTGGTTTCTCCACCTCTGGAAGAGACCATGGCATATGGGTCCATTTGCACAGCAACACACAGAAACCACTTCAATGAGAATATGTTATTTCCCCATTGTCTTTTTTGGTAGCTAACATCACTTCTCTGTTAGGAGGGTTTTTTTGTCCTCCCTCCCCTGTATGTTTTACAAGTGAGAGCCATCTTTAGGAACTACACTATGGGACCCCAATATCTTCCAGCTTCTCTGCAATACAGACACGTGTCCAGATGGGGTTTGAATATCTCCAGAGAAGGAGATATTCAACCTCTCTGCTAAATGATACTTTTTATGAGTATTTGGAAAGCCTTCTTTATCTTTCACATTAGAACTGGTAAAATTATTCAGATCAAGTTAATTTTCATAATTTCCAAATTTCTGGTTCTGTTCCAAAATGTAGTTCTTTAAAATCATTTTGCTTCTCCCATTACAGATGTAAATGGATAATTTTAATTTTCTTTTCTCTTGGCGGAGCATTTGCCTATGCAACATTCAGTGTTTATAGCTTTTGCTGAGTGGGCTGACTTTGTTTTAGGGTGGAACAACTCAACAATTTGAGGCAAAAAAGAATGACATTTAAATATAGGCTCGGATTTTGCAACCTGATAAACAGCAGCAATCCCAACTCCAGGAGTCCAGGGACCTTGCAAGCTCTCAGTTGGGCAGGCTGTCCCAGCTCAGCGCTATCTCTCAGGGCGGCTGGGACTTACAATTGCCCTGTGACTTCCTCCTCCCTCCTGACAAGGAGAGGATGGGAATTTGCTGAAGGCTTTTATCAGCAATATGCATCTGCCCCCATTCTCACTCAGCAGCTCTCGCCAACGAGTGGGAAAAGTCGGGCCAACGCGTAATCTGCTCCCAGCTTGCTTCCTGCTGCTGTGCCCCAGGGATGGAGGAAGCAGACAAATGGCCCTTGCGTGCTCTCTCTTTGCCAGGCCGAAAAGTTCAAGAAGCAGGGGGGGTTGGACTAGGTGATCTTTCGAGGTCCTTTCCAACTCCTAATATTCTGTGATTCTGTGAGACAGAAGAGAGTTTCTTGCTCCCTTTTGCGAGGGCTATTGCGTATTTAATGCCAGGAATATAGTAAGAGTCTGTAGAGATGAGTTATGTGGGACAAAATCCAGAGGAACCTTACAACTCCAAGCTCTTTGGACACCTGCTGTGTGAATTTTGGCCACTTGCTCTGTACAGTCTGATGGGATATTAATGTGCCATCTGAAGAGTCTTCCAGTTAAATGAGGTGTCATCTTAAGGTTTCATTTTGTACTTTTGCTCTGTCTGCAGTTTGAGCATACCTGGGGCCACCACTTGATTTATTTCTTTGTCAGTTCAAAGAGCTTTTGCATCTAGAGTTTCTCTTGTGTCTACAAAAGTTATTTCTGATGAAGTGTGGGGTGGAAGGGATGTCTGTACTCATGGTGTATGTATTAAATAAGTTTGGTAGAATGTCCTGGATGTGAAAGATCTGTATATAAGGCCAGACAGTGAGAGCATAGGGAGCATGCTGAGGTCTGAGTGGTCTCCCACAGTGTGCTGGAAATCACCAGCGGAACGCAGAGCAGAAGCTGTACTGTTGCAAAGCACCATCAGCCCTCCAGACACAGGCAAACGCTGCCTTTTTGCTACTTATTTGTAGCCCTTGGTGGAACAGGATCTTGATCCCCATATAAAGCCATGAGGTGTGCCTGGAATAAACAGTAGGAACATAACTGGTTTCTTCTTCATTTGCTGGTGTGTGAATGGGAGAAGATACTGCCTGGGCCAGAAAAGCCATTCTGGTGGGAGCAAGGGTCTCTGTATGAGTTATGTCTTTGCTCAGAACTGTAGACTTTTGTTTCTATTTTTTGTTTGTTTGGTTTGGTTTTCTTTAAAAACAATTATTTATTTTTCCCCACTAAGCAACATAATTGGTGAAATCTTGCTCAAAATCAAATCATGGGAGTTTTGTCATGTGCTTTTATGGTGCCAGGATTTTTCTCCATGAGTTTGTTTTTTAGCACCTGAACCTTAGGTAAGGTCTAGGAGAACTCAGCTGCAATTAGCCTTCCTGTCTTGTATCAAGGTCTGGAGTTAGCAGGGCAGTTGCAAAGCATGGCATAATGCACTTCTGCATGAAATACACCCACATTATCTTACATCCCAACCAGCCCAGATTGTCAGGAGACAATTAAGGGTTTTGCTGGGTTTATTTTGGTTGGCCTGCTCTTGGTTTTCCATAGTGGTACTCTATTTGTAAAAACAGATCATTAATGATAACAGATGACATGTGTCTGAAATATGGGGTGGACGAGGGAGTTAGTTTTTCTTCCTATTTTTTTCTTTCCTGAGTGTCTGCACTTTGACAGCACGTTTGCCAGGCTGTCACTTGGTTGGGAGATCCACAAGATTAGGACCTCATTGTGTGAATGTTTTCACAGCACTTGTTGCTATAAAGAATCTTCACACTTTGGGGGATGATATCTGGACTCCTAGACACAAACTGTTAAGAAGCAATCATAACAATTAGCTAATGTGTCAACAATTAGCACTTTCCATCAACTGGCATGGAGTGGAACCTTCTTCTTATCCATATGCAGACAAAAATGCAATGATGTAGTAAAGAAAAGCACTGAAGTTGGCTGCACTAGTCCCTTGCTGTAGCCAGCAAGCTCCCATGGGTATTGTTTACAATGATTATTCTTCCATTATGATGTTATTGCACAGGTCAGGGGTGGTAGCTAGACTGAAAATAAGCTTTTTTTTTCTCTCTTTTTTTTTTTCTCCTTAAACTCTTGGCTGCTTTTACAAAAGTACAACAGAAACAACTGCTGTGAAGAGGTCAGCCAATAACAGTACTTCAGTGTTTAACTGGTAAATATTTCAAAATAGAATTTCTAATATTTTACCATTTGGAAGTTTTTCAATGCATCTCCAGTCCAGCGTGACTCAATCAATGTAAGATTTCCATGGCCTCCACTGGGAATTCTTTACAATAGCTATATTATAGTCTGTTACCACATCTACCACCAGTTGGTCAAAATTTATTTTAATATCTTTTTATATGCTATATTACTGGCAGTAATATAAAAAGAACTGTTTTCTTAAGTCTTTTATGTATCTCCATAAGGAAGCACTGAAGACAACTAAAGATAAGTCTTCTGATATGACCTTGCAGCTGCTCTCACCCATACAGAAGCACAGAATCGTTAAGGCTGGAGGAGACCTCTGAGATCATTAAGTCCAACTGTCAACTTGTCACCTCCATGCCACTAAACCATGTCCCTAAGTACCACATCTAAATGCTTTTTAAACCCCTCCAGAGATGGTGACTTCACCACTGCCCTGGGCAGCCTGTGCCAATGCCTAACAACTCTTTCAGTGAAGAAATTTTTCCTAATATCCCACATAAACCTCCCCTGGGGTAACTTGAGGTCTTTTCCTCTTGTCCTATCACTGGTAACCCGGGAGAAAAGACCAACCCCCACGTTACTACAACCTCCTTTCAGGTAGTTGTAGTGAGAGATAAGATCTCCACTTAGCCTCCTCTTCCTCAGGCTAAACAGTAGCTTCTTAGAAGACAATGCATTTGACTGGAAAGATCAGAGTCTTCTCCAAGGAAACACCTTTTGGGAATGTTTCCTGTAGGGCATGGGGTTTGTAACAGGCTACTAGGAGATGAACATAAAGTACTGCAGCAGCAGTGAGAGTTTTGCTCGTTAGTAGTGGAGCTGGAGTCAAAATGAAACCATCTTAAACCCAAGCAGTACAGTTTCTAAAAGTGACACATTGCTTGACTGCCAGCCAAAGGATTTGATTTAAAACAGGGCACGGTGCTGGAGCACAGCCTCCTCTGGTAGAGCACCCTGGTAGCTGCAATTTGGGCCATGTGTGCGTGTTTGGGAATTATCTGACAACTCTATAAAGAAGGTGTTGCAGTAATCAGAACAGAAAGGTGGAGGTAAGGATGGAAATAGAAACAACAGTAGTCGAAGTTCATCAATTTCTCCAAGGTCAGGATATCCTACTTTACTGTGACAAGGGAAAAGGAGGACCCAGTGGTTTGGGGGCAGATCACAGAATGTTAGGAGTTGGAAGGGACCTTGAAAACTCATCTAGTCCAATCCCCCTGCCACAGCAGGATTCCCTAGACCAGGTCACACAGAAGCACCATTTCCCTAACCCTCCCCATGACTTTGTGAGAATCTAAGACCCCAAAGTACCTCAGATGGCTCCTTCTGATCCCAATTCTTGCCTGTCCCTTCCTTCCAGGCTGGGACATTGTGATCCTAAACAAATGTTTGAGATTTGTTTGAGTGGCTGGGGGAGAGTATAATTACATGAAGGATTATTAATAGGGGAAATATGGTCAATAAATGTGAGAGGGGTTGAGTAATGCAGGAACATTCTTTACAAATTCTTTAGTAACAGAGTAGGCAGAGTGCCACAGACAAAGAAAATCCTCTGAATTGCAAGTGTGTTCTTATGGCTTTTGCCAAGATGATGACAAAACTTCTTTCTTCTCACATTAGGACTCCTATTCAATGATACACTTAAGCATGTTCTTAAATTCCGTTGACATTTGAAAGCACTGTTGACTTTAATAGGACTTAAGCACCTGTTCATGGGTAATTGTGTACTTTCAGGGCTTTTCTTGAAGAAAAAAAAAGATGGATAGACTTAGGCATGTGCTTAAAGTTAAGCAGGTGCTTAAGTGCTTTGCAAAGCTGAGGCCCTAGAGCCAAGAGTAATCTCCTCGAAGTCAGAGGATGATTTTCCCTGCAGCGTGCCTGCTGTGGAAGAGCAATTTGTTTAAGTGACAAAATGAAGTCACAGCAAACATCTGAAGCACCATGAGTGCCAGCTGCTGACAACTGAATTATATTTATAACCAGAAGAAATGGATTGAACTAACATTTTTTCAAACATTAACTAGTATGAGCCCAGATAATATCACTTGATAATTCTAATGATACCCTGAAAAACCCACCTTTTTCCACAGGTATAATATTAGAATTGCTCCTGGCCTGTGCAGGGCTTGAACCCCAAAAGCAAAGGCAGTGATTGTACCAGGACAGTCAGCATCCCTTGGGTAAGATGGGAAAGGACATATGGATCTTTTCTCTCTGGGAAAGGGAAGCTTTGGCACAGGCAGTGATTGATGATTCAGAAATGACAGAACCAGGGCTGTTTTTTCTGCCCTTTAGCCTTGAATCAGGCAACCAACTTCTGGGTGATGGTGGGCTTACAAGTTACAGCTCTCCTTGAGAGCTGCCCTGGATGCCTCTTATTCTCTACTCCTTGTATGGGAAGAGAAGACAAAGGCTTCTGCTCTCTTCTCTTAGTTCATATTATAAGTTCCACCACCTCTGGGACTGCCCTGTTGAAAGGTAGGTGATGTGTAATGCTCAGTGAAGTGGATCCTGCCTGGAACTGCTAGGTAGGGCAGCAACTTAAAACCAAAACAAACCAACCAACCAAAAAATAGCTACGTGAATGTAAATTTGGGGATCGTAATAGTGCTTTGCCTTTCCCCCCCCAACCATCCACTGTACACTGACTGCAGCAGTGTTTGTTTTCTTATAGTCAACATCCAAAAGAGGGACACTATCTAAAGAGGATGATTGGAGATGTGGTGCCACTGTAAGTCTCCTTCAAAGTGTGGAAGTACCACCACTATTCTCTTGGAGAAGCTTGAAGAGAGCGATTTAAACCTTTCTGTCTCCTGTGGGCCTCAGCCATCCTGCACTGTGCTGGCAGGCTGGTGAGCTGCAGGTTGGGCTGCAGAAAATGTGTGGTGTTTGGAAGGAAAGGGTCATGGCTAGCACAGACCTGAGGTGTTAGTCCTGCTCCTGTGGCAGGGTTGGACTTTGGAGATGCTGATGGTAGTGCACCATGCCAGGGCAAATCTGAAAATGGGTGCCCTGGGAAGTGATCAGGTCCTCCACCAGTGCCCTGAGGGTAAGTCTTGCCATATTTGGTGGTTTTCTGAAAGTCCTATTTCCTTCAGTATTGTGATTAAGTGACAATGTCATCTTTTATTTAATAAAGAAAAAAAAGAGAAAGTTTCCAGCCTTTGTGGAAGCAGAGATAAGCTGGAAAATGTGAGCCTAAACCATTCCAAAATAAGAAGGCAAATAATTAGAATCCAAAATACATTTGTAACAACAACAACAAAACCCCCTAAACTAAACCAAAGCCCCCAAAATTAAGCTGTTCCTTGCCAAATGAATTTGAATGCTGGTGGTTGAGCAGCAGTGGCTTGTTCACAGGAGGTGAGGGATACTCAGTGCAGGTTACCCTCCCTAGGACTCATTTTGTGAGTTAACCTCTTCCTTATGAAACTGTGATAAAGTTGTATGAGGCTGAAGTGGTTCTAGGGAGAGTTATGGAGTTGTGGCTGGAGAGGTGGATTCCTCACCTGGCTGCAAGGGTTTCAGGAGAGGTTGTACATGTGTAAGCTGGACAGGAGGAATTTTAACCTGTGTCTGGAATCTGGTAACCAGAGTAAAGTGTTTCACATGAGAGCTGCCAATTCCTGTCCAGACTGTATTGCAGATTAACAGGAAAATAGAAAACATGCATGTTCTCAGTTGTTCTTATTCAGCTTATTTACAAAATGAAATGTGTTCATACTGAAGAATGGCAAACTAGCCTCCCCACTGTAGAAAGAAGATTGAAAACAAGGGGATCCAGGTACTCTGCATAAGAAAATGTCAGGAAGGCTCTACGTCTCCACTGAGCATAAATTGTGGCAATGCCACCACTGTGACCTGGAGCCTGAGGGAAGAGAATAGTATAAAAATGATAAATCACAGCCAGAGTTCCAGATCTTAATCAGACAAAGAAAGCTGGTTCTATTATCAGACAGATTTATATAATCACTTCCTAATAACTCTGTGTCCTTTCTCTGGTTTCTTTTGGTAGACCCCAGATAGCAATCCTGAGGTCACGTCTGTCCTGACATTGGAAGGGACAAGTGCTCTTCCAGCCTGACACTCTGAATCACACGGGCATTAATATCTGCTTGGACTAGAGCATTTCTCTTAGGAAAGCAGTGAATCCTGCACAGCATCTGGAGAACTTTCCTGACAATTATTCTTGTTGTATGCCTCCTTGCAACGTGTCCAGCTGCTGCTCGCATTGTGCATGTTTATTTACTCCAGCTCAAGGGATTTCCATGGCCAGACCACTGAGATCTTCTTTCCTCCTACTCTCTATGTAAGCTAAAAAAAGTATTCTCCATGTTGTTCACTACAGAGGCACATTTTATGATCTGTCCATTACTTTTATTGCTCTTTAGAACCCTCTCTAATAATTCATGCTTTCTCTCCCAGCACAGGTGTCAGACCTCACGGCAGTTTTCCAGGAGTCTTTCCTCTGGCCCCACCACAGTGGCATCACTGCTGTGTCACAGGCAGGTCTGTCTCCTGCTGCCCATCTTTCAGGGAAGCCCAATTCCTCTGCTGCCTTAGCGTCTTCCCTACTTGCAGCTCCTCTGTTTTCCCATATTCTACATACTGTTCTAAATGTTAGTCACAGGTTTCTTCCTTGTACATTGGTTAAAAACTCTGACTGTGGTAGTGCCAGAAACTGCTTCTAGTTAGGAGTCTTAGGAAATTATAATTTCTTGGTGATGATTTCCTATCTGAAGTTGCATTTAAACTGCTTTTGGTTATGTGTATTTTGTATCATTCTGTTTGATTCCATTATCAGATAAAGGATAATTGCTTACTAGTAAAACCTTCTCCATATCTCAGTCTCTAAAACACCATATAAAGATTTATACTGTAATGTAAATTCATAACTATTATCCAGCCAAATCTTTTGGATAGTTTGTTAAGGGACCAGAATTACCTTTGTCAGAATTTAATTCCAATTAATGATTTAATTAAACTTATATATTAAGAAAAAGATCCATTTACATTGATCAATTATTTATGAATACATATCACTTAGCACTAACTAAAAATATGTAATTTTAATTCCTAAGGAAGAAAACCCCTTGGTTAAAGAAATAACTGCAGTGTAGTTTGCTTGCTCTGATATCAAGTTGTGCTGTCTTTACCTGGCTCCTCCCTCTGGCCCATCACAGACACCAGAACCAGACTGAATTTCCTGCTGTCCTCTGAAACTGGCATTTTCTTTTTAGAAATCCACATTCACAATGCAGGGGATGTCTCCTCCAGTAGCCTTAAAACTCTTGCATGCTAGTTGTTTGGGTAAGTTAATATAAAACTCTGGCTTTCATAGCTGCAGTTTAATTCCCTTTGGGGCTGTTTTGAGACTGGCTTATCACTGAGTATGTGTGAAATGACATTTTCCCCAACTATTTTGCAGAAGTATCTGTTTGAGCACTTCTTGCTTTTGTACCTTGTTTTTGACAATTAGCTAGTGCCATAATTCAGATCACTTTTGTTCCTACTGAACTGGACTTTTTCTTGGGTTGTTATTTTCCTCTGGCAAATTTCTGTAATTTATAGTTTCAAATTAACATTTATGACTGTTAGCTTCCCTCTTTTCTATTATATTTATATCAGCTCCCACTTCCCCTCTAAGTGACACTGTTTTATAGGTTTTCTGGGGTTTTTTCCTGTTTTTTTGTGGCAACTTACTTTCTCAACTACAGAATAAAGTTTTGCAAGCATCGTGTAAAATCTTAGCCAATCCCAAGTATCACTCTCATACTTCTTTTTACTTTCTCATTTTCCAGTGAATGGTTTGATAATTGCTTTTGCCTTTGTAAACACATCCCTTACAGCATTTTATTAACTGGTGGGACTTTTATTCTTAATACACATAATGAGTGTAATTAATGTGGTTTCACAAGAACTGGGTGTCATCAGCCTACTGCTGTAAGTGTATAGACTGGTAGGACTTTTATTCTTATTGCGCATAATGAATATAATTAATGTCATTTCATGAGAACTGAGTGTCTTCAGCATACTGCTGTAATTCTGATCTATTTATTATCACAGTGCATCAATCCCAGCTGGAATTGTATTTTCCCAAACCTCCATATTACTTTTTCAATAATTTGGGGATCTCTAAATGCATATTTTGCTCTTCAGGCTTATGTAAACAAGTCATGGTAAGATCATATATTCTACCAGCTTTGTATTTGCTTACCCAAAACCACCACTACAGAAGGATCTGTGCGTTGGGGATGGCTCTGCCATGTCCTTTTTTTTTTTTCCTTGGGTGGGAAGAAAAGTGATGGGAGGGAAATCTGTGCCCCTGCGCTGTGAAGCGTGTGCTGTCCAGACACCTGTACCTAACGTGAAGTTAAATAGGGGAAATAATAGGGGAACCAGTTCTGTTGTCATTTCCATTTGGATCATCCTCATCATCACATTTCAGGGTGACAGGTACAGAAATAATGTGTGAAAGTCTCTTTCTGTGGTGCATTTTGAAAGGGTGCACCTGTGTTCAAGTAGTCAGGGTGGAACAGGAGTGTGTGTGTGTCTGTGGTGTGCAAGCCTGCGCCTGGATCTATAGAAAGTTTAATACCAAATACTTCAGTATCAAAGACATTTGAGTGGACTGGGAAAGACTCTTGGGAAGATGCTGGGTCTTTTTGCTCTGATATTTTCTGCTAATTAAACAGTTCTCTATTTTATAATAGTTAATGAAAATGAGAGTGGTTGGAAGGGTTATTTCTGTCTGTTGCTATTAGATTCTCCTGATTTGCTGACCCTGAATAATTAAGTGTTTTTGATCACTCCATTTATATTGCCTAGAACTGAAGTAATTCTGATCCTTCAGCAAACTTGAAGCACAGCATGGAACATACTGAAAGGCGCCAAAAGATGAAACATTTCAGTTTAGTGGTTCACATCTGTCTGTCCTGAGACCAGGAGACCATTATAATACACTTAGAGCATTTAAAACCTCCTCAAGGTTGAAAGCTCTGATTAGGGCAGTATCTCTTCACGGGTGGGAGTCCTGCCAGCACCAAATCAGGAAGCAAGGAGCTCTCAGGTCCTATTTTATGGGAAAAGATGTTAATAAAGTTGGGTAGTGGGGGGAAAAATGAGGAGAAAATGTCACCAAGGAGAGCCTGACACTGAACTGTACGTGGCAATGTTCACATTCATCCGTTTGTACTGTTTTTACAGAGAGTATAAAATATTTAAGCTGAAGCAGTTAATCATCCTGCTCCTCAGTTCTAATCCATGGGAGCCACAGGAGGTCACCAAATATGCATTTAATATAAAAGAATGAAAAAATATTGGAGGGAGAAGCAGTGTGGTCTAGAAGGCTAGAAATGCAAAGAGCAAAAATTTTCGAGCAGAAATTTTGCTTCAAATGAGAATATAATTTTGATACAGTTCTGTTGGAAAATCATTACATTTTGGGCAGCAATTCAAAATAGATTTAGAATTAGTTAAAAAAACTAAGATGGAAATTGGTTTTATTTCTTGATTTTTATTTTTTTTAAGATACTGCTGGATAGGAGCACTCTCTATTGTGTTTATTTTGATACAATCCCAACGTTGCTCATGGAAGGTGGATGCTTCTTGCAGAAGCTGTTGCTAGGTTCACATTCCAGGTTTCCATCAGGTAATTTTGATGGATATTTTAAACCCTTCAGATCCTTGGAGTTTGTGCCCTAGGCTGTGATATTACCGCAGTTTCAAAACCTAAAGGTGAGAGAGGAGTTAGGGAGGATGCCTTTCCCTGACTTCACTGGATGCCTTGGCTGTTGGTGTGGAGAGGAAAGCCAAGGAGTGTGGCTAAGCTGCACCTCTGTGATTGTTCTAATATTATTCGAGTTTTCTGGAGTAAGCCTGGCTATTTAATCACTGATTTATTTACTGGTACTGTAATGGTGCTGGGAGGAAATACCTTAGTGCAGGGAGGTGAGGGACAGCAGAAGCAGACCAGCTACCAGCCAAGGATGGGAAGGAACAAGTATTTCCATTATCCAGGGATGGATATGTCCTTTAAGTGCTAACTGGAGCTGGTGTGCAAAGGGAGAGCACAGACCTCTACTGTGCCTTGTGCCACCCAGGAATGAGGGGAGAGGGAGAGAGAGCAACCCCTGGCAGAACCATGGCTTTCCAAAACCTGCATTCAGCTTTGGCACAATACAGCCACTGTAGAAGAAGACATTGGGAACAAAAAATAAAGCTTGAAGCTTAAAGAACAGGCTGCCAGAATTATTAAGAAAAACATCAAAATGATGCCATTAAAAACAGATGGGGATTCTGTAAAGTATTGAAAAGAAAATGTTTAATTATGAGCCTTATGCAAAACCCATCAAAGTTGGATTAATATTATAGTGCTGTTGCTGTAGAGGGTTTAAGTAGTCCGTGGTGGAACATTAATCTTTCACTCCTTTAAAAATAATGTTTTCCTTTTGTTGATGACAAATTCCATCTCTTCACTGTTGAAATCATATATCCAGATTAATAGCATCTAACATAATGAAATCAAAAGGCACAGGTAATATGGATTAGTTTAGAAAACAACAACAACAAGGCAAAAAAAAAAGGCCCAGGAGAAAAAAAAACTTCCCTGGATGAGTGTTTTTGTCAACATCACTGTATTTTTTCCTGTTGTTAAAGGATGAGGAGGTAGTCTCTGTTCGTAGGTATCCTTGTGTGTCTGGCATACTATGTCAGGGCTGTATAGATATTGTATTTCCAGAAGTGTGTCATACAGAGGATGCTTTACAATTTTTTGGTGTGTGGGAGTTTTGCCTGTCTTGAGTTTCTGGAAGATAGCCCATGGCTGTGCAACCTGAACACCTCTGGCAGAAAGTGTTGCCTCAAATCTGCCTCTCCCAGCTCAGCTGGCTGGAACAGCTAGAAAGAATTTCTAGGATTAAATTTAATGAATGTATCTGAAGTATGGAGTTGCTGGTGCAGGGAGGGTTATTTTGGGAATGCAAGGCTGCTTTTCCCACCTCTCCTTGCCATGGCATTGTGCTGTCCCTTCTATCTGAGGGGGCTTTGGGCTGCCTCGGTAGGTGAGTGATGGCCAGTGCCCAGTGTTCCCCATTGCCGCAGGGATCTGTAGTCCATGCCTGTATGGAGAGCTTTGTACTCCAGGCAGGAGTTTCAGACAATCTCATTCTACATCAATCAGGTTGAACATCAGAGGAGGCAGCAAATGTTTTCATATGTGTCAGGATGCTTTTGAATTTCTCCCTGGTGGGGTTGGTCACAGGTGTGAGCTGCTGCTCTGGATAGAAGAAAACTCAAAGTACAACCTTTTCCCTCTAGCCTCTGTCATCCTGGTGTCTGGAATGCAGCTGTTAGATAAACAAGGCAAGGAGGTTTTGTTTTCCTGTGTTTCCTCATCTCCTGCTCTCTCTTCAGGACTAGGTCATGGAGCTTGGTGCATTAACCTGTGTGTTGGGATTCACTGCCCTGGCTCTCCATCAAGTCTTTCCAATGTTTGCAGCCAACAATTGGTGCATGAAACCTTACTTGTGCTGTTTAGAGCTCAGCTACTTTATACAATGGACTACAGGGTCAAACCACTGTGTGCTGTATTCACTTAATATAACACAAACAATTTCACTTCTTCCTTTCCAACTCTCTTACCTCCTCCCACCCCCCTCCAAAAATCAAATGAAAAAAAAAATCTATGCTACATTGAATCACCAGGTACACCAAAAGCAGGCTCTTATTTTAGCAAAAATATCAGCACTGACTGCCAAGGTAGATTTAAGGTGTTCATTACAAAATATTTTGTCCTGGGCTTTAAGAATAATGCACTTTCAGTACAAAGAAATGGTTATTCTGAACATTGGACATTTTTTTAGTTATTTACAATAGGTTTCAAGATTTAGAATTACCATGAAAGATTTACTTATATTGCAGTTCATGTAAAATTTAAAATCAATAAAGTAAATAAATTTAGCTTGTCTGCCTGAATCGATTTCCTCCTATGCTAAGGCAGCCCTGTAATACTGCACTTTCTTATCTCCGATGTCATCCTCTAGTGATAGTTTCAGGGTTGCAATTCTGCTATGTTATCATGTCCTTTGCAACATAGTGTGCCTCTGAGTCACCCACAACCTCAATATTTCATACCTGGGATACGATTGTTGCTTACCCCTGAACACAGATCTGCTGGGAGCCAGGCTCCCTCCCCCTCGGGGCAGCTCTGTGCTCTTGTAGCTGGTGGATGGGGAAAGGGAAATATTGCTGCTGAAATAGGGGCAGGTATCTGTGCTCTGACATGTCTGAGATGTCCATGAAGAAAAGCTGAAGTCCTTTGGCAGGACATCCCCACCAGAGAGGGAGAAAGGATTACCCATTGCTCTTCCCACTTTTTGCAGAGATGCCAATTCATGGCTTGGGAACAAACAGAGCTTTCTTTTATTTAATTTTTTTTTAATTTGTAGGATTTAAATGGTGCTGAAATGTGCTCATCCAGCTGTTGCATTGGTATGCTCCTCAGCACAAGAGATGGGGCAATTGCAATGTGCACTGAGAGAGGAGGGACCTACTATGGTGTTTTTTTGTTGAGTTTGTCCTCTTCCTCTTTATTTACATAGATGCATTGCTCAGAGATTCCTTGTAAGTTATAGGAGATGAATTGCAATGAAGGATTGGTTTCTGAGCAGGACATGGGGCTGTAGCAGTGAGCAGTCCAGAGTCCATGTGTGGGTGTGATCTGGTTCCCAGAGATCCACAACATTTTGGAGGACATCTCTTATCCCACCCCCAAGGGCAGCACCTTCCAGTGGGGTAATGGGAGCAGGCTGTGACCGATCATAATGAGGTTACATCAAGCAACCTACATTTCAAATGTGCAGAAGGCAGGAAGGATGGGCAAGCACAGGGGGAAGCCTTGTGCAGTGGTGGGTTGCTATGTTGAATCTTTATTTTGGCACCCAAATGAAAATGTTGCCCAAATAGATAACTGAGGACTAGCAGTATCCTTTGGTGTAAAAATAAATCCTTTAGTTGTTCCTAGTCTGTAACATGAAATTACACTCTTGATGTTTTCTGGACCTATGGCATGATGGTAAATGCTTTATTGCTTTGACAGGTTTGGCTTTCTGATTAAAAAGGGATTATCTGTTGCTGAATGGAGGACAGTGGTTTTATTTTACAAGGTCAGTGATTTAATGTTTGCTCCTGTTCTGCACTGGAAAGACCCAAACCTCTGCAAACAGGTTTGTAAAACTGAATTATGTGGCAATGACAATGTCCCCACCTGCGCATGGCTTTCAATTCAATCTGTCTCTCTGATTAGAAGTAACTAAAGGGTCAGGGATTTCAGAGACCCTTACCTAAAAAGTTGTCAAAACAGATACACCTTTAGAGATGCCCTGGCATGAATGCAATGCCATGCTGAAGGAAAACTCTTGGTCAGAAATGCTGCCAGCTCCAGCTTTAACCCTTTACAGCCTCATTACCATAACAAATGATAATGTAAGCCGGGGACCTACCTGGCAATGCTGTCAAGAAGTTTTCCCAGCAGACTAGACACAGCTGCACCATTTGAAGGATATAGAGGAAAATAATCCTGGCAACAATAATAATAATCCAAAACTGATGAACTTTAAAAATATTGGATTTATTTATTAAAAAAGGAAACACATAAATACAAAAGCTTTGATTCTGGGTCTGGCAAAAGAGTAACTGTTTTTATAGCCAAGCAGACACTGTTCTTTTAAGGCAGTACTCTGGTTTCACGTGAAGTGAAATGTTCCTGTTTTATTACTGGCAAAAGAAAAGAAAATATCAAGCCTGTCTGTTAGTGTTGCTGTTGAGTTTAAGATGGAGAACCCTTCCAGAAGCTGTGAGGAAGAGGTCTATAAAATTTTAGGCAGACTTTAAAGGAAAAAGAAAAGATCAGGAGAGCAGAAAACAGCAAAAGAGATGGCAGAGTGATATAGTAATTATAATAAAAAAGGGGCACAGCTCTTTCTGGTTTAAGTTAGGACACAGTCAAGTGAAGCCAGTAACGTTGTGCTGCATTTATACCAGTGCAACAGCGAAAGATTTACGTGTGTCCAAAGCTCACGAATTTGAGCAAAGAAATACAAGCAATGTAATCAGTTTTATTTGTTTTCTGACTCATGTCTGGTGCATGGAGGTGAAGAGGCTCCAGTTAGAGGAGCAGAGTTGTCCTTCAGGCTGGAGCTGATGGTGAATTTGGAACATTAAATCATATAAAGTTGCAGGGTGGCTGTTTCGGCTCTGTAGCTGCTGGCAGCTTGTGCAGGTGATTTTGAGCATGATGTTATTCCAGCCCAAATACAATTCATGCACCGTGTTGGTCAGCCTCAGAGAAAACAAGATGTGCTGGATTTGGTGGCTGCATTAATGACCAGGTTTTCCCAGATGCAGAGTTGTACAACTCCTGAGGCTGTTTCTCACTCGAAAACTTGGCCAAGATGTAGGGAATTGGGCTAATTAAGATGATGTTAACCACAGCTCTGCAGTAACAGCAGCTGACTGGCACGTTGTCTGGAACAGGAGGCACACTGAGCCAGACTGTCACCAAGCTGAGAAAGGAAGAGCCTGTTGTTTTATTAACTGCATTAGTGAGGCTCTCCCAGAGCAACGTAGCCTAATTTTCTGGGGAAGGTGGAGCAGGTTTCTGCAGCGGGAACACCATGCTCCAAGGGTCAACCCAGGCTTTCATTTCCCACCCCCACCCAGGTTTTTTTGCTAAATAGTTGTCAAAAATGAGCAGTGGTGGTTAGTCTGCTAAGCACCTATGGATAGGCTTGAACAAGTACTTAGTTTTAAAACTACTAGGCATCAAGTCAAGAGACATACTGTCCTGTTCTGCACTATTGAAAATCAGACCACTTCTCCTGGCGCTGAGATAAGGGGAAAGCAAATGTCTTCAGTCATCCATTTAAAAACAGTTCAGAAATGCCAGCCCAACCTTTTGAGATTTTTCCTTTCTACTTTGCCTATTTAATAAATAGATAGTTAATGAATCCCATGCAGTGTCATTTTTAATTCTGTTATGTCCTGATTTTTCACTGAGGACATGAGCTGTGTCCCTGCATGGGGTGACAGAGGTTTAGTTCTGCACCCAAGAAGTCACAATGCTCTGTTCCTCTGCAGGAAAAGCTCAGTCCATGCAAAGTGGAAATGCTTAGGACCAGCCAGAAATACTTCTGAGTGTATGTAATCAGGGGTGAGCTCGCAGACTTTATTTAAACCTTCAACTTTTCTGCACTTAGATTGTCAAATAATTTAAGCCTTCCCACCAAATCATCCTTTCCACTTCTTCTAAATTTTGTGGAATTTAATTTTGAATTTCCTTTCTCTGACTGGGATTGTCTGGTTGAGCTAAGTGTGATTGTGCTGACTTTAGGTTGAATTGCATTTCTGTAGTACTCAGTTCCTGGCTATAAATGGTTCCAGGTGAGACACCAGTTTTTTACTGCAGATTGTTACCAGTTAGTACATGAAAAAGTGATGCCCTTTTGTCCTTGGTTTGGCCATTTATTTATGAAAGTAAAGGCTTAAGTTGTTTCATGTTAAGTAGTTCTTTGGGTAACTGAGGGCAGGTTTGAAACTGCAGTATGGTCCCAAGGAAGTCACGGCCATGGCTCTGCCTAGGTCAGGGTCAGCCTTGCCATTATCTTGCACTTACATTTTTCACCAAGAACAGTCAAATCTGACCCCAAAATCAAAAGGTGTTTGTTGTTCAAGTAATGAAAACAGGTAAGGGCCTCTCCTCCCTAGGGCAGGCAGAGGCACTTCCTTCAGAGATATTTTCCTGTTCAGGCTGAGGATGTTGGGTTGACTCCCCAATACTTGGTGCAGTTCTTTTAACTCAGCCACGAACACAGTGACTTCTGCCCATTGTTCCAGAGGGTTCATGAGCTCAATGCAGCAGAAATATGAAGCCATGATGCCAGTCACCATTTATGGACTACTGCTACGTGGTTAATCTGGTATTTCCTCTGAGAGGGGTACTGTGATGACAGGCTGGGGTTTTAATGGCTATTAATATGTGATCCTGTGGTGTGGTTTGGAATGCATTAATTAGGATATGGGAATAACTGAGATAAAGGGATGGGTCAGGCTGACAAGCTCCTGTATTACTAACTTTGTCACATCAAGTATTTCTATTGATCCAGCTGCTGGACTCCTGTATGCACTCCTCCACCGTGAGCTGTAGATGAGATTGGATTCATGTCCATGCTCATCTTTCTCAAGATGGAGGAAGAAGAAACTGGAGGAGGGACATGGTGTCAAATGGGTAACCTCCGCTTACAGAGATGAATGCTTTCCTTGCTCCCATGCACACAAACCAGCTCTAAATGTCAAATGCTCCCAGTGTTTTACTCTTTGGGTCTGATCTGCACTAAACATTAAGCACTTGCAGTGAACAAATTATTTGTAGCCTAGCCCTGGTTAATTTAGTTGTGTATCTAGAAGGCTGTAAAGATTCCCAAATATGAATCTTTCCTCCTGGTGCCAAAGAATGTGAGAGTCCATATCCATATTACAAGAAAAATACAAGAAAGTAGAGCAGGGGAACATATGGGTTGGGGGGAAGCTTGACTTGACCTTGCGCAGCCCTTCTTTCCCTGAGGTTGGAGGAGTTGTGAAGGATGTCCTCATCTCAGCCACATTCTCTAGGAAGCAGGATGAAGGGTCTTACTGATCTCTGTGGGCAAAGTGGCAGGATTTATTTTCTGAGTGGCAGTTTCTGCTCTTAAAACACAGTTTGAGAGAAGAAAACAGATTTAGAAGGATTATTATTATTATTATTTTGGTCAATTTATTGGTCATCTCCAAGTGCTGCCATTTCAGGTTAATGATGGCTGTTTTCTGTCCTCCCTTTATATGTGTACATGCAAGTCATTTGTGATCCCATGTATGAGTGCATCCCCCAGCGCTGCCAAGCTCCTCTCGGACCGAGGGGCCAGAGCGTAGGCATTTCATGTGGCCCCAGCTTCAGCTTTTCTGTGCTATTCCCAAAATCAGCCCAGTGCTGCCTCTTTCTCCTCCTCCTCCTCCTCGTTTATCAGCCAGAGCACACAGACAGATAACATCCTCGTGACGTGGCCCTGACCTTTGTCAACCTTTGTTAAGGCTCCATCTGAAGTCCGGCCGAGTGTTTGTAAACAGGATGTAATTAAGGCTGGGAACTGACAGCGCCTGATGGGAGGACAATGCGGAGCTGGCGGGACCCAGGCTGTCAGATGTCGGCCTGCATTGTGCTGCCGGTGCCGTCGCGGTAATTGGTGTCCTCTGGCCGAAGGAAGTGCACTCAACTCGGATTAATCTGCCGCGGTGCGGAGGCCATCCCCGCGAGAGCAAGTGTTTCCTCCGATAAACCCCTCGGAGCTGGGAGAGTGCTCTGAAAATCGAGAGTGTGGTGACAGGTGCCCACTGAAAACTGGGAACAGGAAAGGTGTGGGAGGAGAAAAACCGGCAAAGACAAGAGGTCTTCGCAGCTCGGCTTATCGGGAGAGGTCGCGGGCTTATCGTGCGTCGGGACAGCTGGAGCGAGCGCAGGAAGATGAGCGTGCAGAGGACTGCAGATAAACACTGTCTGCAGGGCAGGGCTGGAGCAGTCAGGGTTAGAACGGCAGTTTAGTCGCAGATTTGGCCCTGGCCAAAGTTTAAAATACATACAAATATGTAATGCACATACATACATGTATATGCAGAAGTATGACGTGTATTTGTGCATACATGTACACTCACACATATGTGAAAACTAAAACTTGTTGAAGCAAAATGTTTTTCTGTTTGGTTGTTTTTTTTTTTTATTTCTTTTGATGTTCTTACCAGATTTTATAGTTCATTTTGGATCCCTAAACTGTTGCTTAAACAAGTGAGAGTAGAATTAACTGAAAGTAAGACTGAAGCCCAGCATCACATTTCATCTCTCCACTGCTTTTCCATACATGAGGCAGTCTGACTTTAAAACCTTTTTATTTTTCATTACCTAAAATAAGCAAGTATGATTCAAAGTATATCACTTTTATCTTTCATTTTTATAGACTTGACAGATACCTGTCTATGATAACCTTAAAGTTAGGTAAATATTCATGGATGCACATAGGTTTAAGGAAATATATAGCCTTCTCCTTTTTTTTTTGGCATACACGTGTATAAAAGTGTTGTGGTGTGTTTTTCTTGTAGGTTTTAAATTATTTAATCAGCTTAAGGATTATACAGATTGCTCTCATACTTCAGGTTTATTCATTTAGAGTTTAATGCAGTGCACTGGATTCTTTATTCATTTCAAAATTGCCACTTTTATGTGATAAATAGAGGTGCCCAAGAACATGAGTCAGTGAATATATGAAAAGGCATATGACAAGGTCTGTCTTAAATATATGGAGAAGATGCTTTGGAAATTCAAATAACACTGTGGCAGTTTCCAAAGATAACATCCTTCACAGCATCCAAGCACTGACCATTCATTGAACATTTTAAACCTTGTAATTTTAGGGCTGGAGGAGCCAACTCACACTGCTGTTGAAATCCGTAGTCAAATCCTTGTTCTGCTTTGCTCCAGGGTTCAATAGGAAGGGGATTCCTGATACTCTCAGCCCAGGAGCTCTGCTGTGTCAGAATAAGATGAGAAGGTGACCACTGTGTTGGGAGTAGCTGTACATCTAAATGAGAGTGATGTTTAGGGGAAATAGGAGAAGAAAAAAAGGGCTCTGGTAACTTTGTCCCACTTTGTTAACTTTGGGTCTGCTCAGGAAGGAGGCCTTAAAAATAAAAGAAACACTAAACAAAAAACTCACCTGTTTCCAGGGAAGAGGAGTGATTCCTAGTAGCTTACAAAGAGACTGAAAAAGTATATATGTGTATATTTCCCTCTGTATCTGTATGTAAGAGGACAAACAAATGAATATTTTTTCTCCAATATGAGAAAGAAAACAGAAAAATATTATTTGGCAACCTTGAGAGCCATAGTTTACTCAGCTCAGAAATACGTCTCAAAGTTCAAACTGAAGTTGACCAATATTCCAAAGCTGCTTATAGCTGCAGATAGTGCCATTTGTTTCCAGATGTTAATGGCAATAAGGTAGAAAAGAACAATAATGTCTGGAGCCTGTTGAATGGAAATGTCTTTTTTCCCCCCTATATTAGATTGTACATAGCTGTCAGACATCCATGTCCCAGTGCTAGAAGGACAGGCAGGGAGCGCGGCCGTGTCAGAAGGTTTGCCAGCTTTGGGTTTATGTACATGAGTGTCTCGTCTGCAGAGTGCAGTGTGAAGCAGAGCCCTTCACTCAACAGGAGCAAATAAATACAAGAAAGCAAAGGACTAAGTACAACACCCTTGGGAGCAGAATAGGGTGGGGGAGGATGGACGAAAGCTGCTGAAAGATGCAGACTGGCTCATGGCTAGAGAGAGGTGAGGCAAACCAGTAAACGGTTCCACTTAACCTATCTAACCTGCTTAACTAAATAAACCATTGCTGCAACACATACTGGGATTTCCCTTGCAGACAACTGTCATGAGATGAAAGAGTTAAAGACAGAAAGCTCTCAAAGAGTTAACTTTGATGTTTCAATCTATTTTTTGGCATGTGAATACTACTGTCAAAGGAAAAGGAACAAAATATCCAGCGTGGTGAATATAAGGAGGTTTTTGGGGGGGAGGAGAGGTGGGTTGAGGGAGTTTTTTTGGTGGGTAAATCATTTTCTTTTTAAATGAAATTCTGTTTGACTGCATGAAATATGAACAGTAATTAAATGCACAGTCTGTGGGCCTTCCATACTTTAAAGCTCTTTCTTAAGAAAAAAAAAAAACCCAACACAACTGCTCACCTCAGACAGGCCAATTACCCAAGAATGATGGAGTCAAGAGGAAAGTAGCTAAATTTCTTTACTTGAATGATCACAACCACAAGCCAGTGATTAGTCCCTGCAGCACCAGCGGGGATGTGGTGGGGACACTCACATTGGAAGACTTCAAATAGTCATTTCCTTGGTTAAAATAAAATCTGACTGCACTAAATAGACAGTTTTTAATCTCAATTGGACATCTGAAGATTTCTCAAGCTGTTGTTGGCTGCAGCAGAAACAAATTTTTCTGCTTTGTTGATTAAACCAGTGGTCTCCACCATTGCTTATCGGCCTGCAACGAGCTGTTCTTTTTAATTAAAAGTGAGCCACCACGAGAGAGCAATTAACAGCTAGTAATTACTGTGCTCTTCAGAACTGCAACATTTTGCCTTTCATTCCAATTATATAATGGACAAGTGGCTTTTTGATCTTCAAATTAGTGAGCTCTTGTACTATTTGTTTTGAGGCAGATTTGGAAGGTTAATGATGGCCTGTGGTGGCACTCTTTCCACTGACTGATGTGAGACAAGAAAAAAAGGGGAAGGAAACAGGAATAGTCTATCAAGAAATGCAAATGCTGCCTTCATGATAATGAACAGGAGAAACACAGGCAACTTAATATGCAGGTTATTTAACATGAACCAAATAAGCATTAGTTTTGGTGTTAGCCTGTGCTATGGAATTCTTTTTTCTTCATAAAAAAAAGTTTAATTAAGCATTTCAATATAGATTCTTTAAAGAGTGACACATAACATTTAACTGTTTGATACTTAATTGTGTTTGCCTTTGATTGTGGCACCTATAGTTAAATGTGGTACAACATTACTGAGGCATTGAACTGTCCCTTAGGACACACGATGCATTGACTTTGTCTAAAATCTTTTAAGTAATAAGTCTTAATATATTTAATGGCCACGGTGCCCTTTGAGTACAAGGACCCCTTACATCACAAGCAGTTGTCTAATTTTAATTAATATTGATTTGCATCTCTTAGATAGAAACTATAATTGTTGCTGTTGCTTATGGCTCTATAATAATCCTGGAGGATAGACATGTTGAATGTGTTGTGTGTACAGGAGTGTGTGTTCTGAGGAAAAGATCAATAATAGTTATTAAAGCAGATCTCTGCTCTTCTGATTGGAGTTGCTGCAGCTGGCTTAGTGGTGCTGTGCTGACTTACACCACTTGTGGTCTTTGCATTTGATTTTTAAACTGTTGCCCTGGTATTACTTTTTTTTGTGTCCAAATATAGGTAAGGTTTGCTCTACTCTCAGCTACCCTGATTTTTAGGAAGAAATCAACAGCTGTGGTACTCTGGTACCTCCTGAGTAAATTAAGAATTTGGCACTTTACCTTTGCTGCACATGTCTGGATTATGCATATCTGCCCAGCTTAACAAAACCATGGGCTCTCTTTAACAGACAAATTGCAGAAGTTGTGAAAAAAGTAGGTATCTTCAGCATGATGGATAAAACAAAACTCATTCTATGAAGAGATGAAACAAGATCTGTGTTTAAATTTCTTCATATCCATTGATTTAGCTCTTCCTTCACTAAACACAGTCATTAATTACACAAATAACTGCAGGCATGATAGATCACAGATAGACCTTTTCTGTTGGGCTGTTGAAGCTTTAGTCTCTCAGCTGTTCCTGTAGGAGAGAAATGAACTGTTGATTTCCTTGAAGGCAGAATCAGGTTTCTATTGCTCAACAGACACTGAAAAAGCAGTATAAAACTCAGATTCTTAAAAGTGTTTGGATCATGTTTTCAAGTGTCCACCTAAACCCTGAGCTGGAGTATGAGCTCTGCAACCACTGTACTAAGCTGGTTACATGGCTTATAGTCTGATGGAGAGCTGCAAGCTGAGGTCTTGAAAATGCACATCCAGAGTCTCTTCCCATGTCCTGACTTGAGCAAAGCTTCCACTGAAAGAATTTTGGTCATTGAAGAGGTTGGGACTGAACCCACACATGGGGCTTGGGAGGTGAAAAGAGTTGGAGAGTAGGAAAATAAAGAGGCTGAATCAGAATATTTCACATAGAAATAAGGACAATATATGTACATACAACTTGAAAAACCCACAACAACTTAAGGTTCTTTAGGTTTTTTAGAGGAAACTGCTTTGCTATGTGGGATAAACCTTGACTTTTCTGTTACAGGTTTGTTAAGCATCATGGACAGTTTTAGTTCACTGTCTGGAGTGCTTCTCCCAAGTGGTTCCAAGTTTGAAGATAAATGTGTGTCCTTTGTTCTGAACAGTATGCAAACCATTTCAGCAGTACCTTCCATGGGCTGTGGTGTCACCAATATGATGTACAGCTGTATTGCAGGGATGTGGAGAAAGTAGTAGGGTTACACTTTCCATTCTGTCTCATTCAAATAATAATTTGAAGTGGTTCATAGGAGCTCTCCTTTGTTGTCTTAATTCACAATGTGCTGGGGTTTCTTTTGGAGATGTGTGGGGAAGGCTAAGATGAACACAGGTTCTCTGAGCCACTGAAATGAACTGGAGTCATGCTGGAGACAAAAGGATAGAAGGGAGTAGACTCAAACCCTGAAAAAATAGGAAGATGGTGTCAGAAGAAGGACAGAGAAAAGAATACCTCTACTTTCTAGAGATGGAAGCCAAAAGCCTTCTAAATTTTCCTTGGATTTCAGCAGGCCAACTCATTCCTTGAGTCCCAGCTTGCCTAGGAAAGGTAAGGTGTGTGCACCTCCAGGGACACCCAAAACAAGTAACTACTCCCATGGAGAGGGTTACCTTTCCTATTTCTTCGTGGTTATGTTCTGTATGCATACACATGGGTAATTAATAATTTTTAATGACTGTTTCTGGTGGTGATTTTTTCTGCACCCAAGACCAAGTTGCCATTTCCTGGTAAATTTGCATATTATCTAAACTGTCACCTGCAATATGCCACCAATCTGGTGTAGTTCTGCATCTAATAAATTCTGAGGGGATTAATAAAAATGTAGATAAAAGGAATTGGTAAAACTATTGAGATAATTGCTGTGGCTTGATCTTGGACATTTATAATGTCTAATTCTGATATATCTAATAAGGATGGTGCTTTGAGCAGCCTGGTGTAATAGAAGGTGTCCCTGCCCGCGGTAGGGCAGTTGGAAGTATATGATCTTTAAGATTCATTCCAACTCAACCTTTCTGTGATTCTAACTCAATATAAATATGAACTTGACTGTGGCCTTTTGCACATAAGCCCACAGGGCAGAGATACATATGTCAAATGTCATCCCCAGATCAGGGTGACACCCAACATGCACTGACATAATTACCTGCTCAGGCTGTAAGGCAATGAAGAACCAAAACTGAAACAAGAGTGTGCCCAAGTGCCACATTAAGTAGGAGCAAATGGCATAAAGATTTCACCACTGGCAGTGCTGCTCTTCACAGTGCCAAAAGCCTCCTAGGATTTCTGCATTGTGGTTCGAAGCAGCAAAAACATTTGTTTTGTAAAACCAGCCAATGATCTCCAGCCCTTTGCCTAACTTGTGCAGTGCCCCTGGATCCTCAGCCTTACTTCAGCCCAGCTTGTCCTGACTGGATATCAGCAGGAGAGGAGGATCCAGGCATTTGCTTCAATTATTGTGAACTCTTCACCATATATCTCCATCTTGGAACCTTAAAGCAAGCCATGGCAACAGCACTTGCTGTGCAGTTCCCCTCCTAAACCCATCTATTCTCCTGATCTGCAGACATATGGTAACTCCTGTTAATGGGAGTTGCACATGCTGGGTAAAAGGAGACTAAACCTTTCCTACATTTTTACTAGTGAAATACTGGAAAGGGAATGATGGCAGCCAAGGAGATTGTGAGGACTCTTGTCAGAAATATGATTAGGAATTTGTTTCCATGTAGCTCATACAGTAACAGACATGAGCCTCAAGCCAGAGACAAATAGTAGTTAATATCTGGAGAAGGCAAAGTGTTCTCTGAAATGTTTAAATGAGAATTCCAGAGCAAGATGAAAATTGGTCTCTGAGGGAATAACATTTTTTTTTTCTTCATAACTGAGGATAAAAATTCCAAATAGATCATCAGCAGGTATATTAGGGGGAGATTCCTATGATATTGTTGGAAAATTCAGTAGCAATGTATTTTTCAGTTTTTATTTTTTTTTCCTCCCTGCAAATTTTTTCTTGGCTTTTTGCCATCTAATGCAATAAAATACACCCATGAGATAGAGGAGATTTAAAGTCTGTTGGTGTTCATTACATTACACAGAGTCATACAGAATTTAAGGTCCTATATGTTAGTCTGCTTCTGAATCAACACAGGCAAGTACATCCAAGGAAGATGAAGCAAAACCCTGGATGCCTCTGCTGCAGCTGGAAATATGAGAATAAGTCTTTTGGATGTGTATTTATTTTGGAGTCTCAGGAAAACCCAATAGTAGCAGTGCTGCTTTATGTGAGGCCTGGAGTGAAAGAATAGAAATATTCACCAAAAAGAAAAACGAAGTTTGACCAATTTAACTCTCACCTTTTCTGCCTTGTCTTGTGCTGCTATCACATCTGATAGGCTGAGCAGATCAAGGCTCTGTGATGGGCTTGAAAGGAACTGAGGTATAAATCACTATATTGCTAAAGAAGGCAGCAATATAATTTTAAACTATAAATTGTAATCTGTAGATTTTAGTGAAAAAAGCTCTATTTGTCTTCAGCTGGCCTGTTCTCCTGTGCAAGGGTTTTGCCTTGAGTTTCTCCAGGGTTTTGTTTGCTCCCGTTTGTGAGAGCACGACAACTCTGACCTGATGGCCATCTCCTGCTCAGGTATGGTGATACCTGGGTTAAGCTTGGTGTTTCTCAGTGCAGAGGTATTTGAAGATTGTCTGCAGAGGTAACTGAAAAATAGCAATGGTGTGGCAACATTTCTTTAAGAATTAGATCTTTTTTTCTCAATAGAAACAAAGGAGTTTTCTTCAGATATTTCAGGTTTTTTGAAAGAAAATGAAAAATTACCTTTAGAAAGCTGTAATATCCTTCCCATGTTCTGTAATGCACCTTGATCTTTAATAGATGTATAAAAAAATATTTGAAAAGATCCTCCAAAGTGTTTGGAGTTCTTCCTTCAAAATAGTTCTTGCTTCATACCCTTTCTTCACAAATCCAATCCCATATTACCCAATTTATTTTTTTTAGTGTTTGTTTTTTCACCTTCCTTTGGCTTTTGAATGTTCTCTCCATAATCAGGTTCCTCCATCCCTCTCTCTGTTATGGGTGTCATATAAAGATGGGCTGAGATCTTCATGGTCCATACTGGAAAAACTGTAATGGATTGTTTTTTTGGATGGAGCTAATAGTCTAAATCCCCACTTAACACTGCTGCTTTGCGGATGTCTCTCCTCCAGCGAGCACCATGTGCTAATCTCTTGTTCTTCTAGTGTATGCACCCATGCTTAATGCGGGGAAACAGGCTTAAACCTGTTAAACTCAGGTTAAATGCTCAGAGCTGGCTTTTACAGCTGTCCACATCCAGAGGTAGAAGTGCATCCTGAAGCCTTCCCAATGCTGCTGGTGATGTGGAGTGTGACCAGGCATGAAGCACATTGTATTTAGTTCTGTGCTTTAAGACTGGAGCTCTGGCTTTTGAAGGTACCTGCTAATGCCATCTCTTCTGGCAGGTTGCTTCAAACATGCCCCAAAACTTGAAGAACACCACAAGTTCCTTACCTTGAGGGTAGTGGAACACTGGAACAGGTTGCTCAGGGAGGTGGTTGAGGCCCCGTCCCTGGAGGCATTCAAGGTGAGGTTGGACGGGGTTCTGAGCAGCCTGATTTAGTTGGGGATGTCCCTGCCCACTGTAGGGGAGTTGGACTAGATGACCTCTGGAGGTCCTTTCCAACCCAGATAATTCTATGATTCTAAGGTGAAAAAGATCATGGCCTCCTTGGCTAGGTCCTGGCTGCTTGGAAAGATCCTCTTATCTATCAGTGCAGCATATGTCTGAGACAAATCAATTCCCAGCTTCAGAAGCCATCACTTGTAGCAGGGTCAGGCACTGTATCCTCAGCCAAGATTTGTCTTTGGAGCTGTCTGGTGAATAAAAAGTGATGCTAATCTGTTTTGGGAGTATACTGAGGTCCTAGGTGATGGCCTCAAGTTGCATCAGAGGCAGTTTAAATTAGATATTAGGAAAAATTTCTTTCCAGAAAGAGTTGTTGGCCCAGGCTGTCCAGGGCAGTGGTGGAGTCACTGTCCCTGGAGGTGTTCAAAAACCATCTAGATGTGGTACTTAGGGACATGGTTTAGTGGCATGGTGGTGATAGGTTGATGTTGGAATTGATGACCTTTGAGGTCATTTCCAACCTTAGTGATTCTATGACCTTCTACAGACAATAAATCTTCAGCAGGCATCAATCCACATTTCTGCTGAATTCTAGGGAACATTCCTGATTTACACCAGTAATATGTTTATCTCCAAATCATCTATTTTATTTTGATGGAACAATTTTAAAGCTTCCATACTTTCTGTATAGGCAAATTCCTTGTTTGTCCATGAGGGAAGCTGGACCTGAGGTTAGGTTTCAGTCCTTGGCCCCTGTCTCATCCCCAAGAGCTTCTGTGTATGGTCCAACCACAATACCCAGCCAGAGAAAAACTTATTCCCCATTTAGTGATAGAAAAAAAAAAGAGGAAAGGAAGAGGCATAGAAACCTCATTCTCTCTTTTGCTCTTTCCTGTGGGATTTAAATCTCTAACAGCTCTTTCTGTCTCATTTCATGTATTACATAGAAATGATGTCAGATGGAGAACATGTCTGTGCTTTGGCATCATAGCCTTGTTTTCTGTTGGGGCAGCAGCAGACTACAGGAACCCTTCTGTTTAGAAACCCATCTATTTGGTAGCAGCAGGAGCTACCTGTGCTAATTGTCTGGGGAGCTGCTGGGTGCTGTGCCAGGACATAACCATGGGAGAATGGAGATTGTGCACTGGACTGTAAATAAGTTGAATTTTTATGTAATAACCTCTGGGGCTTTTTGCAAGTCTAAATGTTATCTGGCACAGTGGCTTTTAAAGCATGGTTTACTTTTGTTGTGTACTACTTTTCCTTGCTCTCTACAAAGTGGAAAATAATGCCCTAGTTACTCAGCCCCTTTTATAGTAAATTAAGAGACTTTTTGTCTGTGCACTGATCACTTTATTTTGCATTGTTCTAGGGAATATAATGCAGATTCCTGGGAAAATACTCTTTTTCCAATAGAGGGAGTGATAGTGCCAGGCAATGCCCTTCTTTCTCACTCTCTTTGCATCTTGTAAACCTACTTACAAGCAAATAAAGTGTGTGTTGGTGGTTTGATGTTGTTTGGACTGAGTTTGCTCCCTGCTCTGCTTTTAGCAAACTGACTTCTCTGAGCCAAGGGACACACAAAAAAAGACCAATCTGTTCATAACAGCAAAGTGAGGTGAATGTTGGTTCTTCCAGAAACCTGCCTCTGGATGGTAGGGCTGGGTGCTCCTCTCTGTCACCCGTTGCGTTGTTTTGCCTATTCTCTCACAGACAAAAAAGACATGTTGGCATTTAGAAGTTGTTTAAAAAAAAAGAAGTAGAAAATAAAAGAAGGAATTCAATCCCTGTCTCTTTCCACTGAGATGGCTGAGGTTGGTGCAAGGTGGAGAGAAGGAAAGCAACTCTGTTTTTCAGAGCAGAACTGGTCTAAGCCCCTTACACCTTAGACAAAGCTTGGGAAGGTGCTGCCCATCTGGCTGTGAACTAAGGGAGTCCTTCGTGCTCCAAGTCTCTCTGTTGCCAGTCCCTCTGCTCTGAGTCTCGTGCTGGTCAACTTTTCCCTGGAGAAGTGGGAAGCACCTAGGCATTATCCTGTCAGCTCCTGGCTCTCCCTAGATAAATCATGGCCCCCCCTTGCTCCTGGGCATTTGAAATGGAAGGGGATGTTCTAAGGCAGGATGTGAGGCAACAAGTTGGCATCCAGCATGTGCCTGGGATGTGATAGCAAATGGATTGAGTTGATGTGGCTCCTGGTGATGGAAGGGGTCGTCCATCCTAAAAGCACTGCTTTGCTTTCCCTTTACCGGGCTTAGAGTGCAGGCTTGGGGCACTCTTCTGAATCACTGGGGCTAAATTCTACTCCAAACTCAAATGATACTGAAATTTGCACTCTGAGTGCAAGCAAGATCAGCATCTGATCTGAACTTAATCTCTAGCAGCTGCCTTGGTGGGAGTTTACCTTCTGAGCAAGACAGGCAGCCACTGATTAAAACCCAAGTCAGGGGGGCAATGACCCCAAATTTACTGCCTGCCCTTTGACAGTTGAGAGGTTCTAGAAGTCAAACTCCCAACCTCTGCAAAGGCTGAGGAAGTGGAGGGGCCTCTGGAGAAGTCCCTGGAGAAGGCAGGGACACTGTGGCAGAGTTGGAAGCTGGTAGAGGAGCAGCAGAGCTGCTGCCCACTGAAAACCCAGGGCTCAACAGAGGCTGTAAATCCAGTGTGAATCATGGAAATGGAATTAACTTAAAATTATACTTTCACTGTGAAATATTAGTGGCTGCAACAGTTTGGTTTTGTCAGGTGGTCACGAGCTGCTGTGATTTTATAGGAAACTTTCCTTGGTGATTTAGCTTCAGGATATATGGCATATGCCATGGTTTCTGTAATGGGGAGATGTAATAGCATGTGCAGTGGGAACTGTGGGTTCAATGCTGAAGCAGGGGACAGGTATTTAACATGTAAAAGGGAGATTTATAATGTTTCTGGTTACACAGAATGGTAAAAGCCAATGAGCAAAAATATGGAAAATTAATTCAGAGAGAAAAGACCCATCCTTCTGTGAGTCTTGCATCTGCTGTTCTGGGATTTCTGCATAAATCTATGTAGTTTGGTTCCATTTAGTGCTGTGGGTACTTTGATTAATTTGGCTACATGTTACTGTCATGTTGAGCACATTCATCTTCTGTCTTGAAGCATGTACTCCTCAGCCTCTCTATCATTCCACCCCTTCAGGCCTTATTTTCATCACATTTAAGGGAACTCTCCCCTGCCTGTCTTTATCTTGTTAGGCTTTCAGCAGCTTAAGTTGAATCTTCATTCTTTCACTCTTGCTGTCAAATCTCCTTTACCAAGTTATCTCATTTTCCTATTCATAACACTGAACCCATTATATTTAATACTCAGGCACAATTGCATCTGAGTATTATGTAGGACTTGCCAGCACAAATGCTTGTAAATGAAATCAAACTACCCCTGAAAGGAACAGTGGTGGCTTTGCCTTGCCAGTGTATTTGAAATTGAAAAATGCCCAGGACTGGATCCAGTCCTGGAGTGAGTGGTTGTGACTTAAGTGAAGTCAGTAGAATTTCATCTGCTAAGCTGGGGTGAATCTGACCCTTTGGTACGGGGAGCTGGAAGGTTAATAATGGTCATATAATCTGATATGAAGCAGAAATTAGTGTCAGGACTGTCCCAGTGGGTGTGTGCACATCTACAGATGATGAAGGTTGGGTAAATATTCTTCAGACTGGAAAACCGAGGCAAGGGAGGCAGAGGTTGGGAGTTTGACTTCTAAACCCTCTTGACTGCCAAAGGGACTTGCCAAATTTCAATAAACCATCAGTGCCAAGACTGTACCCAAACCCATCTTTTTGTAGGAGAGGATGTAAGTCTCTCTGCATAGTGCCAGTCTCTGGGTCCTTGACCTGGAGGCTCATCCCCATCAAACAGGAGAGTTTGGTTTTTCTCCTAGGTCTTCCCTCTGCCTTTTGACTTACTGGTGCTGTAGAGGGGCCTTTTCAGCAGCAGATGCTTTTAGAAAAACTCACAAAGAGCATGACTCCTGGGTTAAGCATGTGTTTTGGCAATGCTAAATTGCTTTTTGCACCTTTGCAATGGTTGCAGCAGCAGGGGACAGGAGCTGCAGAGGCACTGTTGGCCACCTGTTGGGCTCCTGTGCTGGTTTTGGGGTGAATCCCAATGTTTCCTCTTGTTGCAAGAGCTGGGTCAGGTTGTGAAAGATGATATATGAATTAATTGCTTCTGGTAGTGCTGGACAAAACTCAGTGACCCAGGAAATGTTTTTTCCCCCTCTTTATTCCTATAACTGCCTTTTTATTTTTTTTATTTTTTTTTTTTTGCTGGCAAGCTGACCTTTTTAAATGTTTCATCCTTTCCCTCCCAAATGTGGAATTTCCTCCCAAAAACTCATTCTGGCTCAAACCCCAAGGTTGGTCAGACTTAGTTACAGGCTAGAAATGGGGTTTGATACAGGACAGCATCATGCTTTTGGCAGAGTATCCTGGGCTGGGAGAGCAGCAGTGGAGAATTCTGTGGTGCTGGAGCTGGGGGATCCTTGTCTCCCCCCTGGGGCTGGCCTCACACTTTCTCCATTGCCTTGAAAAGGGGTTGGAGTGTTTTCTCTGTACATTGTTCTATTTTTAGGAAGAGGAAAAGCTATTTTAAGCCACTCTAAAATGTTTTTATAGCTCTTTCTGAGCCTTCTGTAGCTAGTTGGTCTCATGGTAATTAAGGCATTTGGCCTTACAAGTGGAAGGATTATGAAAACAGTTTCAGTGATTTCTAGAAGTGCTCCAATATATTCCCAAAATAGGATTTTTTTGCATGTGTGTCTGCTTTCAATTTTTGTTTTCACAAATGAATGATGCTAAGGGTAAACATGCTATCTACCACTATCACCAGGGTGCTGTGACCCAACCCCTGTGAATGAAAAGCACAACGGTGCATTTCCTGAACATTAGTGCTTACCATTTGCTCAATAGTGCATTATTTCTTTTAACTGGAGCTATTAAAATATCTTTACTTAGTTTTCACTTCTCCTTGCAGCCAGCAAAGGCCACTGGAAGATTTATATGGGAATTTTTCTTGGATAGAAATAGCAAAAGAGCTCAGGGACAATCTACTGCCTGTGGGATCATGGCACTGAAATCACACTGTAGTTGGCCATCATCTCCAAGCTTTTGGAAGTGATGATTGATCTTTTACCTCTGCTCTTCCTGCTGGAGCCAGGCCAGCTAAACCAGACACTTTCCCTTAAAAATGAATGTTTTCTGTAGTACATAGGTGATGTAGAAATGTTATACCCCCATTGAGTTTGGGATGGTAGCAACCACAGCCTCACAGGACAGTCTGCATTTCCATGAACCTGTGAAGTAGATGGGATGAGGTAGTGAGAAACACAAAGTATCACTTCTAGAGCTAGAAAAATAAATTACTTCTTGCAGTGCAAAAGAGATGTCTGGGGCTGTTTGGCTGAATGGTTGGTGCAAGCCAGCACTGATGCTGTTAACTTGAATACAGAACTGGAAAGAATGAGGTTGGTCATGGCCCACATGGCCAACAATACATGCTCTGGAATACTTTTCTAAATCCTCTGTGAGAGAAACAAATAGAGAATTAATAATGTCAGATGAACCTGTAAATGGAATAATGTCTTCAACAGTCTCATTATGAGTCCTGGTGCAGTCAATATAATCAGCCTAAAACCTGGCAAGTATGTGGAAAAAAGACCCCTTTTGTAAAAATTACATTTATTCAAATATTTCTAGAACTAGTAATATAATTGACTTGAGGCACGAATACAGGTTAGTGCCTTTGGGCCTGGGTACCTTAAACATTAAAATTTATTATTATTATTTATTTTTATTAGCTTCATGTGGCAGAAGATTTATAATATTCTAGTTTTTATTAAGTACTTGTGGTTTTTAAAACTGAACATAATTGTTGCTGGGCAAATCTCAAAAGGGGAAGAGGATTGGTTGGGTTAGTTTTGATTAAACTCTCAGAAGTTTAGGCATTTGTCCAAACTATCTCGACCTCCTGTGTTTCTAATATGGGTCTGCATATCTTCTGAGGATAAACTTTTACTTTTCTTTTTATCTTTTCCTTTTTTCCCCCATCTCTTCTGTGAAGGTTCCTGTCCTCCTGGTGTTTGGGTCAGACACATGGTAGAGTATTTTGATATATCTGCTTCTGAATATGGCTTGGAAAAGACAAGCAGAAAAGGAGTCCAGAAAGTTTGCAGCAAGTCATTAAAAAGCAACTATCTGTATCCCTTAGCTGTTAACCCTTAAAAACCTGTTTCTGTTTGCAGTTTATACTGTGTAATAACGTCCTACTCCAGCTATCTGCTAATTCAGTCTCTGCAGATCAAATCATGTACCTACATCACAGTTGTGGTCATGGACATGGTAGGATTCTGATGCAGAAAAATCAACATATTTTTCTTCTTTGTTACTATACGAGAAAAATAAGAATGAAACCCCAGAGGATGGAATAGAGCATTGTCCTGTGTCATATTGCCAACTCTCTTAACTTTATAAAAAATGTCACCTTGTTTGGTGCCTCCCTCAGAGCTTTTGCTTCTTGTGTTCCACAGTTGTTAGAATCATTCTGTTCATTAATTTTTGTCCCTTGGAAGCAAAAGACAGAAAGGTTCTAGAACAGCACACCATGTTTTGGTAGGTGTTTTGTAGATACACAAGGATGCTTGTAATTTGTCTCACGATTTGCAAAGTAATTCAGAGGAAATTTTCAGTGTAATTAGGTTTGTGTGAGTGTATTGGGTCTGGCTGAGCTGTAATTCATCCCCATAGTGACCCTCACAGTGCGGTGTTTTGCATTGGTGACTAGCAGGGTACATATTTGTTTTTTTTTTTATTCAGAAGAACTGATGAAGAACAGTATGGAACTTTAGGCTTTTCACCCTGTTTGCGAAAGCATCTCTGTTGAAATCATTGAAGTCTGGCAGGATTTAGGAACCTGTTGAGGAAGTTGTTCCCATGTACTAGTTGGTGCTATCAGAGTTCCCAGGGACTCACACGAGGTTCTGGGGCTGCTGGTACTGTACTTACACCAGATGTCTGTGTGTGCTGCTCCTGAGCTTGCGTGTTGTACAGTGTCCATGGCCACATCCTTTTTTGGTATGATGGAGAGGGTGGCTTTGAGCAACTACTGGTATTTTACTTATTCAAACTGGTGCAACATGGTTGAGTTTTTTGGAAGGACCTGTGTTGAAATGGTGGGCTTCTCTTACAAGGTTGGTTTGAGTAGAGACGAACACTGAGGAAAGGTGCTTAGGTGCTTAGGTGGAGCAGATTTTATAGACAGTGTCCACCATGGTCTGGAGAAGCTGGCTTTCTCCCTGATGGAAAACTAGTGTGCTTCCTTTCTTCCTGGAGGGGCAAATGAACCCTCAGTACCTGGGACTAACCATCAAACACGACACTGGTTTTGCTCTTTGGTTCGAGAGCTGTGCTCAGCTCGCTGGCTTTGTGTGGGACTTTTGTGGAGCACTGAACAGACCTTTATTCCTTCCTTCAGCAAGAACAACTTTCTCCATTTCCTCTCCAGCACAGGCTTTTGCAGTTATAATCATGCAATTCCACCTGGGTTAAAACTGAAAAGTGTTTCTAATTGGATCCAGGCTAATATCAGGCCAACGTGCAGTGGTTTTCCAGCTTGACTGGGATATTCTGCTGTCTGCCAAGCAAAAAGACACACTTTTTGCCTTAAAACCCCCATGATTTTCACTTGGAAAAAAAAAGGCTTTTTTCTTCAGAAAGCCAGAATAATAAATGTAATAAAAATATTTTATACAAAGCTGTATTTTTATAGTTTGCCAAAGGTGCTTTGCTAGACCCGTTTCTGGTCACTGGTAGGTTTTGGTGGTGCTAACAGCTCTGTGCACAAACCCACCAGCCAAGCCAGAGCCCAGTGCTGGAACATGTCAATGGAAGCTCTTGGTGCCATGGGACTGTGATGTTGGTCCTTCATTGATGCTGCCAAAGAGCTAAGAGAGGCTCAGAAAGTTTATGAAACCAGTCCTGCTAGGTGGCAAGTATCTCCTACCTGGGACTGGAGGTGCTTAGTACCAAAGAAGGTCATGGCCCTGAATATCTCTTTGGAGCATTCTGCTGAAGGAAATGTCTTACAGAACATA
>VWZX01007345.1:3228901-3423901 GCA_013399015.1 Galbula dea | reverse complement strand
GAAGATGCTTACTATTAATGTGAGTTACCCCACTGGGGCTACCTTTTTGTGGGACTTGGAGCCAGATCCTTTATATCACCTTGGTTATCTCATTTTGAAATAGGGACTTATCCTATATTTCACATCATACTATTGACATTTTTCAATCACTCAACAGCATTTAGCAGCAACTCTCATGATACTATCACAGGTTCTGCTTAGTTCTGCCTCAGAGGCTTAATTATTTATTGTTTCTAACAGGGGAGGTGGGTGATGCTGGAAGTGCAAAATACTGCTTTTCATCACCAAAATCCCATTTCACTTCCTCTGTTTTATTATATTATTTTATTTATTTATATGTTCAATTATTCTGACTCAAATACTGCTCTATAACTGAAAAGCAGTTTTGGATGCCCTGTAAGTTGTCCACAAATGTTGGAAAATCATTTTGTAGGGACAGGATTTTTACCAGTATGACCTGGGTTCCTAGTGCAGTTGAATGGGAGTGGGAGGCTGATTTCCTCCATGTCTCTTTAGCCTGGTTGTTCTAAAGCCATTTGTTTTTTTAAATATGGAAAAATCATGACAGTCAAATAAATATTGTTTGAAAAGAATCAGTATTACTCAGCTTCAACAATCCACCTAGAACATGACTGCTCTGATGGCTAGAAGATGCTGGGTTTCCAGCCTGTGCAACTCCATAGCTGGTCATTACTGGCTTGTTTTGGTGTTAACCTTGTTGTTTAGATTAAATAACTTCCTTTCCTTACCCTCCCAAGCTGTTGGTGGAGGGTCCATGTACTTACCTTTAACCTTGCTTTTGCTGAGCTGAATCTGGAAGGATACTACAGCCTCCCTTTGCTCCTTGCTTCACTGACAACTTTGAGAATCCTTCCTCATGCTCCAGCTTCAACTCATGCTTTTTGAACCATAATGACCAGAACTGTGCCTAGCTTTACTTGACACATTTCTTATCAATGCCAGGTGCAGTGAAGTGAATTCCCCCTGTCAGGAAACGTCACTCTGGAGTCACCCAAGATGGTCATAAAATAATTCCATTAATTGCTTGGGGTTGGTCTGATCAACTAAAGCAGGAGACCTGCCTCCTCTGGTATTTCCAGCTCTGGAGCTTCAGCTTTTGGGCACATGTCATTTCATCTGAGTCCCACCACTCCACATTATTTTCCCTGAATGATATCCACATCCTTTTCTCAAACTGTGATGAAACTCTCATTTTTGTTCTCTCTTACCAGTCTGATTCCTGCTTTTCCTGCCAAGTTCACTACTATCAATCACCTGCAACTTCTCCTTCCATTGCCATCTCCTCCTAACCAATACTCTGCCTACCCAAAAAGTCTTTCTGCACAAATCTCCATCTTTATCATCTTGGCTAATAATTTCAAGGTATCATTGTATCAAGAGTTTTACTGAAATCTAGGTAGAACAGACTTATTTTTTGCCTTGCCTTAAGTAGGAAAAATGATAATCCATTATTCTGATATTATTTACCTTCTGTTAGTTCCAGGCTCCATCGGAGTCCATTTTCTATCTGTTTCTGTAGCTTCAGCTACTGTTACTCCCAAAAACTTTCCTGTAGCATTGTGTAGTTTTGATCAACATGTAGTTGTATGATAATACCTAAAAATAATGACTTGGGCACACATATATTTATGCCTCTGCTTTTGCTATAAGCACACCAGTTTGGAAACCGGGTCCAACCTTCTCCTTTGTCTTCAAAACCTTCTGCTAAAAATGTGTTGAGTTTTTCAGCAATCCTGTGGAAAGACAGGGCAAAGAAGAACATTTTTTCCCCACAAAAGAGCACTGGCTGGAATACCACATTTTAAAAAATTCTTTTCATCTTCCAAAGAAAAATATTATCTTTAGGGTAAAAAGGATGTTTAATATTTCCCTACTTTTTATAGTTTTATAGTTGTCTGCTGTTTTTTCTCAAATTTTCAAATTTTGTGCCAGTTTTCAGCCAGGAATAAAATTTTAAGCCAAGTTATAAACCACTGAAAGAGAAACATTGGTGCAGCCTTAAGTATAATAACAATGCTTCTGTGTCCAGTATTTTGATACCTGTGATATTAATTTCTACATTTTGACTTCCTAGATACACATTTGCCTTACAAAATGCAGGATTCTTTTTACTTAGGAGCTCATTGCTCCCTACTGGTTGGAAAAGCAGCTACCACTGGTTTGTGTCATGGCTGAAATCCCAAGAAACAAGGTGGGGGCTGCTGCTTTCCTCAGTTCCACTGGTGTCAGCAGGATAAAAACCTTGCTGAAGCTCAAGGCAGAGCAGAGATGTAAACACTGTGAGTGATCAGAACCACCCCTGTTATTTCCAGGAGACAAATGACGGGTCCCACTAAATACAACAGGTGCTGTTTCAAGGAGAGAAGAGACAGATACTAAAAAAAATATTCCTCTTTCTCAACTTTATGGAATGGCTTTCTACTCTAAGCTTAAAAAATTAAGTTAATTATGTGCTCCTTTGAAGCAGCCAGAACTGTCACTTCCAGTGACATCCAAAGCTTAGCATTAGCAGCTCTGACAGTTGAAGGAGTGAGCTGTGGAGGGGTTGGCACCACTCTAATTTGGATAAGAGGAACTTTCAATTCCTTGATTGTTGGCCAATACTGTAATGGAGGAGACACTTCCCAGGGCCAGCACCAGGTAGCTGTGATCATCCCACGATGAGATGGGTTGTACTGGAGAGGTTCCCTGAGCAGTGCTGATCAACCTGCTGACAGCCACCTGCAGAAGAACACAGGTGGGTTGAATTTCAAAGATAGGATTGTTTTAGGATAGTATTGTGAGCAGAGTCTGGGCTTCATGTGTGTGGTTTTCTCTTTCTCTGAGCTCTGGATCTTTTTGCTTGAAGTACTGGTGATGTTACCATACATTTTTAATATATAATGTATGTATATTAATGTATATATGTAGGGTTTAAATACCTGGCCATTACATTTTAGTGCAGGCTGGGATGTATCCCCTGCCTGGTGTATGAGGGCTCAGCCTGCTCGTTGCCATTGGAGCTTGCAGGTGTTCAAGTTTCACAACTCAATGAGATTCAGCTGTGAAGAGCGGGTATAAAACTGGCTGTGGGTGCTCAGAAGCTTTTGGTCCGTAGCTGTGAGTGGAGGTTAAAGGCTCTTCTCCCAAGCAGGTAGGTGGTTCTGCTGGTTTTATTTATTTTTAAGCTAAGTTCTTCACCAGAAGTGGTAAACTTCCTCCAAGCTTGGTATATGTAATTCTGTAACTCTATTAAAGTAACAATCCTCTAGCTTCTCCCTCTACCATTTTATGCATCTATAAAAAAGTCTTTCCCTTTTCCTTTCAGTCTTAAAAAGGTAGCTGAACTCTCAAGGCCTGAGCCCCATGCTATTTATTTACTGTGTGGTGCTGTTCTGAAACCAGTGTTCATAGCAAAATAGGCATTTTGATGGTAAACCTTTTAATTTTTCTTTAAATTTCTTTAGAGAAAATGTCTTTAAATTTCTTCAAATAGCTTTTTTTGAAATTTTCCTTTTCATTTAAAGAAATGTGATTTTTAAAGTGAACTCAAATCCAAGCTCTTAATGTGAGTGGGCTCTACCTATAGAGTTTGTGTTTGCATTTGATATCTTAAACTCTTGCCTGGTGAATTTTCAAGAGGAGTGTGTTATTTTCACATTGTTCCCTTCAGTAGCACCTGATTATCTGTCTAAACAATGGAAAACTTGATTAAGATGATAAATGGCAGTGATGGAGTGAAGGACAGAGGCACAACTTTATTCATATAACATTTAATTCCTTGTTTGTTAAACTCTCTCAGTAGTTTCTGCAGTGGGAACATAAATTAGTCCATCTTGACCTCTAAAGTATCAATGACACATAAACACAAAATGTACATGGGGGACACTTTGGACATTGTCTGCTTTTATGGTGAAATGAAGACTTGTCTCAAAAGCAGCATCTACAAAGATGTTCTTTGCACCTCTGCTTGCACTCTTTCTGGTGGAGAACCTGAAGGCCAGGCAGGGAGGTGGAGTGCAGTGAAATACCAGCTGCTCAGAGTTTCTGTGATTAAGGTCTTGCCTTCAATCAAGATAAAACTCACCTGGAGTGAAATGTTCTTTTAATACCCTTCTCAAATACCCTGCTGAGGCTTTATATCTAGTGTAGGACTTAATGTAGGACTTTGTGTAGGATTTCTGGCTGGATGCATAAGTGGTTGTTGAACTGCCCTGCCAGGATACTGGAAATAGTCACTTCTAGGTGATAATCCAGAGTTGCTTTATTTTCAAAGTGGTAGTTTTATATATTGCTACTGAACACAACAGTTTTAAGTTGGAAAACCATCTAGACATCCCAGCTGTACTGTTCCAAAGTGGAGCATCCTGCAACAATGTATTTCATAGAATCATTTAGGGGTTTCTGGTGTCATGCAAAGTAGGTCTGTGTGCCATCAGTAAATGATATGAGATTTGTGCCCCTATCAAAGTAGCAGTGAAATGAGATTGTTAGCTGACTTACTGTGGAGAAATTTACATCCTGGGGAACTGAGAGGTGTCAACTCCCCAAAGGAAGTTGTTGATGAATCAAAGTGAAGACACCACTTTTTGATACTTGCTCAAGCTGTGCGTTAGCTTGGTTGGTGCATGGAGAAGGTATATCTGTGCTGCAGGAACTGTTGGTGGCATGAGCTGAGGAGGAGATGTTTCTTTTTCCAAGCTGCTGGTGAAGCAGTGCTCTGGAATGGCATCTGGCTGCAACACATCTAGATGCATAAGGTACAACTGGGTCATACCTTCGATTGTTGATCTTTATCCACAAATATGTTGCTGAGTTGTGTTTTTGTAAGAGTCCAGGTGTAGTCTGTTTTCTCCATGCTTTGCAGCTTTAAATACAGCCCTGAATTCAAGGGAAGGGCTTCTGATGGTAGTATGGTATGGCTTATTTATTTATAACTTTAGATGTGAAACTGCTTGTGGTTTGTCAGAGGCCCTATGATCTGATAGCAGAGATGTTTGGACACTGTAGTTGAGTTCCATCTGTACTTCAGATATGTGTTCATGCTAACTCCTACACCTCTGTAGGTTTAAATGGATGTGTTATTTACCCAATCTTTGTTTCTAATGCTGAATGCATTGTGAAACAGCCACAACTTTAAAAATAAGCAATAAATTTATTTCACTGAGAGGAGCTAGTGATGTGTTTGCATATTACATATGTCACTTGGCCTTTTCTGTGACTTTTGGGGATCATTTCAGATTAAAGGTGGACAAAGTAGTTTCTTAGGAACCAGGTACTCATTTGATATATCTGTACTGTCTGATTACTATCTGTGTTCTGGGACTGATCTGCCTGGGTAAGAAGCCAAACTGCAGATGGCGTGTGGCTGGATGACTTCACCTCAAGTGGGAAGTTCTCTGCAAGGTCCCACATGCCTGTTGCTATTTGGCAAAGACTAATTTTTGTTAGAAGGATAAGATACCAGTGTTGGAAGGAGGTTATCAGGAGTTTTGACAGTTTTTTTTAAATGTACCTATGTAGTCCAATAAGTTGTAAAATATATAGAAAAACCTCTATTGTGTGTCAAGATTAGTCCTGGATATCCATTAGTAAGACAAAAGTCTTGTTCACATTAGAATATTATTTGTAAAAGCTGGTTTAGCAGCACCATAAAATGATTCTATAATATGCCAGAAGATTTCAGGTGTTACTTTGTGCCTGCAGCCTGGAGGTCTGAGAGTGAGCTGGACTCCAGGCATCACATGGAGAAGATCTCTGTATCACAATGGGGAACAGGTTGTTCCTATGCCAGTGGGGATTACAGTGGATGTTGTAATCATGTATAAAAGAGTAATCCTGCTTTCCTGTATTATTGGAGCTCCTAAAAAGACCTAAGCTTGAGTGGGGACCAATATGTGTGTGGCCCCAGCTGGGAAATCCTTCAGCTCTGGAGTGCTTAACAGCAATTGCTCCCTGTGTTATGTGCTTTCAAACCAGAATGATGAGTCTTGCTCCATTGCCATGCTGTGATATGAAAAGGGGGTAATCGGGAGAAGTTATTAACCCAGCCCTGTACTTGCAGACAAAAACAACTTGCATGGAGGCCAGTGTGCTGGAGGAGGACTTGTTGGCTTGGAAAGGAAATAGTTGTTGTTCTTGTGCTAGCAGTTGTTCACATGGGCAGCATGCAGGGGCCATTGAAATGAAGAGCTGGCATGCTTTAGGGAACAAGATGACCATGTGTAGTCCACTTTTGGCTTTTGTACACACTCCACTTAATAAAAAAAATTCTAATAGAATAATGTTGCTTAATGAATAGACCCCCTTGTTATGGGACAGTTTAGTGCTGTTAACATTTTTCTCTCTTGTTTGGCTTTATTAGGTGCTGTCTCCCATGGCTATCTGTAAAGCCAATTAGTGGAGAAAATAACAGCCATATTAATCTCCCAGAGCAATGCAAGAAAAAGAGTCATAATATCATAGGGAAATTGTTTTAAGTGTGAAAAATTACCCACTTTGTCTATTTCATTTTTCTCAAACTCCAAAATTAATGACTTTCTGGAAAAAAAAAAGATAAATATATCTCTGTGTAAAGGGAGAGATTTGATGAATGCTAAAGAGAAACCAATAGAGCTTTAATAAAAATGTATATGTCCATAATCCTATGAATCCTATTCCAGCATGTTAAACTGCTGATATGTTTTTCTGTGTCAAATGTAATTACAGGAAAACAGGAGCTGTGTTATAATATCTATTAATCAAGACTACAATTAGGATTTTAAGGAGCTGCTTGCTTGAGTTGGGAACTGCAGCAAGGAAGTGAGAGAGCTGGGGAACCTTCAGCAAATAGCACCATTTACAGTTTGGGCACAAGCTTTAGGAGTGCTGCTCCCCTGGAATCAGTTTGCTAATGGGAGATGACCACAGTCAAGATGAGGTTCAATCTATACTGCATTGTATACTTAGGGATGACAATGGGAAAAGCAGTTACCAGGTGAAAAGAATCAGCCATTCATGTTAAGGTGACAAAAAGTCTGGAGTTTGTGGAGGAGTTTCTTGCCATTTAGGTGAGTCTCATTTGGTAGTGTTGGGTTCTTGCTTAAAATACTTGACTAAGATATCTTAGCTCAATCTGCCTTTCCCAGCATGGGTGGTAAGAAACTGCACCAATAGCTGTCAATAATATTGCTGAGCACTTATGAGCCTTCTGACCTCTGGGAGTGCCATACAAACAATAAGGGGCTTAGATGAAGGAGGGGATTGATTGAGCTTTCACTGTTGGCACAAGAGAAGGAACTGACAAAGTTAGGCTCAGAAAGCCCAATCCACTGTTAGAACAGTAAATGATTTGATATTTCATCACACTCAATGTCTTTGGCCCTCAGAAGAGTAAGCAGAAATGGTCAGGTTTGGTCTTTCCTCTGAATCTTTCATCTACTTTCTCTCCCTTTTTGAAAAATTCTGTTTTATTCTTATTTGTTCTCCAGCTATATTTTCCTCAACCTCTACCAGGTCTAGTCATAACAAGCTGAACATGACATGAATGTTCCCAGCCTCATTTTAACTGAATTAACTACATTTACAGCCTTGGTGTCAGAGCTCTGAACAATGAAAGCTTGCCACCAAACACATGAAACAAAAATGAAATTAGCCAGTGGTAGGAAACTACAAACAGCTGAGACATTCAATTGTTAGCCATTTGAAGGATTAACTTCTAAATCATGTAGAGCTCCCTTGGTAGTTTAGCTAGTTGGGCACTCAAGGGTATATAAAAACACACTTTAAAGTAGAAATGTATTTCTTTACCTATAAAAAAAGAGATTTACTGGCAGGTTGTGCTATTATTAGTACTGTATTTTTCTGCCATCGTCTCTAGTACTTAATCACACTTTCTACATAGACTTTTCTGTTGGGTTCCCGATGAAAGACAATGCAGATGAACTTGGTGTTGGGAGATGGAAGACACTGTTACCTAGAAATATGCTTAACCTACTTAAGTTGGTAAAAACTGCATGCTATGTGCAGTTCTTGTATGTGAATCTTTTCTTTGTATGGATATTTATCCATTTGATAGATAAAATACTCTTAAATATTTGTATTCAGTTGTGTACTAATAATTATGGAGAATTCTCTGCATATTCTTACTCTCCTGAAAGTGAAGATACACCAGTGAAATAGGTTTTTTCAGTAAGAGTGGCAAAAGATTTTTTTAAAGTTCATTCATTGTCAAGAGTTGCCAACAGTTTAGTTAGAACCATGAGAAAGGAGCTCTACTAATATGGTCATATATTTATTTGAATTCAGCCTTTTCCCTATCACCTGAGAAGGCTGTCTTGGACCTATGGAACTTCACAGGGAAAGAATTCCCTGACTCTTTCCTTGATGTTTCTTTCAAACAAGACCCTGAGGTCTTCAGACAAGTGTTTATTCAATCAAAATCCTTCAGACTGTGCAATTAAGATTGATGAATTTTATAGCAGTCTTTCTTTTTAAATGGATAGCACTAAACAGAGGTGATTTCCTCTCCTAGCACAGTCTTGATAACGAAGCTACTGAATTTACTTATATTTATATATAATTTGTTCAGAGAGTCTTTTGCAGTAGAAGTCCAAAGCAAGGAGCTCATTTGGAGGAAGAAAGAAATAACAGCAGCAAAAACAACAGAAAGCTGAAATAAAGGGGAAAAATGTAGAATCACAAAGAAAACCAAAACAAATAAAGTGCAAACAGAGAGTGACAAGCGCACTCAGCCCCTGGATTGGTTATGGATGAGACGACAAGTATATGATGAAATTAATGACCCTCTGTCAACTTTTTAGATCTCACTTTTAAAGAGAATGGACCAAAAATCAATAGCCCCCAAACCACTAGTACTCCAGTGAACCAGTTTATCATTTATCTTACTGCTGGCACTCATATAGAAAGTGCAGCCAAGCACAGCATAGGACTTTCATTGGCAGTCATCATTACATGCGATGTTTGAGCACTCCAGTTAAAGGTCAAAGGTGTGCAGTACAGCTCCTCTGAGAAGTACCTATTTGAAATTACCAATATCTCTGTATGGCTTATCCATGCTGTACACTACTATTTTTTTTTACCCCCCTCTGTGTGCATTTCCTCTTTCTGCTCTTTACCTGCTAGCAGAAGCAGTGGGGCTGTAGTCCAGCAGTGGTGGTCTTGCACCCAGGGTTATGGCTGAGCTGATGTTTCCATTATCCATTCTGATTTTCAAAACATTGCATCTGTTATTTCTAGTGGTATCAAGCTGAAATCACTGACATATGAGCTAACACCTCTAATGATTTTTTTCTCTACTCAAAGAAGTTTTAGAATCATATTTAACATCTGGGGTTTAAGTGGTTACTTTCAGTTGTCTAGTGCAGACTTGGCTGCATTTAAAGTCTGTGTATTGTAAATGAGTTTTTGAGTAGCTAATTCTAGATATGGGGAGCTTGCAAGATCATTTAAATAAAAATATATCTGGGGAAGGTGAGGAAACTCTTAAGATTCCTGTTTTGTCATTTTTGGTATGCTGGTTATTACTGTGTGACTGCAGTGAGTTCAGGGTGGGTTGTACCAGTTCTTTGCACACATAGTAGTTGTTGCCATGGAATAAAATAGGCCAATAAACATTATTCCTTTACACCGATGGGAAACAAAGGCAGCAAGCACGTAAGAGGCAGTGTTCAAAACCACCCAAGTTAGAAACTACCCATTCCTATGGGAAAATTGATGAAGTAGAGACATGATTCCAAGTCTCCCAATCTGTCTTCCAGTGTGTTGACCAAGGATCCCTCTGGGCTGCTGGTGTTTGGTGTTCAAGCCCTCTCAGAGGGGACTTAAACTGGCACCTTCCCAAATGCCTGTGGCTGATGATGTGGCTCAATGTGTTCTGTCTGTGCACTGTAGGTACTGGGGGTTTCCTCCTGGGTTTCTGTGTGTACCCCCCCATATTCACCCACAGCCCTATGAGCCAGGTCAGCTGATAGTCATGTTCAACTGAGACGAGTATGCAAACACTGCTGCACTGCCCCTGTGCATAAGCCTGTTTGTCCTTTCTCCTTGTACATGTGTAAAATGCAGGGTCAAAAAGTCTGCCCTTATGGAGCCAAAGCACTTGGAAAACGTTGGCACAGCTGAAGGAGAATCAAATGTTTCCTGCCATAGTGCTGTGGGAAGGAGAGCAGCTGCCATGCACTGCTGCAGCCAGGGAGATACTTCACTGCTCTTCTGTAGCAGAGTAGTTTTCTTCAGGTATGTGCAGTCATTGTGCAGTGGGATGTTGTCCTGGTCTGTGGGAAGGGCTGCTGTGCAGCCACACTGCAACTAATTGCCAGGGCCCGTGTAATGGAGTCTCCAAAGGTACCAGCTTGCAACTTGATAGGTTTAAGGAGGTGTTGCTTGTGCCAGGGAGGCAGACAAATGTTTAAAGGACTTGGAAATGTGAGTAAATAGAAGGTTTTGCCTCAGAAAAAGAAATTCTGTTACAAACAAGGAAGATGATGTTTTCCTATGGCAGATGTGTGTCCTTAACCCAAGAAGTCAAGGGAGAAGTAAAGCCTCCTTGGAGAGGGCAGGACTGACAGCATGGAGTATTGTTGATCATTCAAGCAAGGTGTGCATGCAGCAAAGTTCAGGCACCTTGTAATGTGTTTCAGACCTGCTGTCCATGAGCAGTGGTACAGGATGCTCCAACCTTTGTGAAAGGAAAGGCATTTGCTGCTGAACAGGGTTTTGATTGCAGGGGCTGGAGTGGAAAGTGATGCATCAGTGCAGTATGATGTGCAGTTAGAGGCTTGAAAGTGGCAGCTCAAAAGAGCAAAGATTTCAATTAATTTTGAGCCTAAAATTAATTTTGCTGGATGTGAGAAGGCTTAGCAGAAGGAAGAGTTTCCAGACAGGTCACTAGGATTTAGTGCAACTGCTGTCAATGGAAAAACTCCCACAGGTGTGAAAGTGGAGCTGGTTCTGCTGTGGGTCCATTTCAGAGCTGCAAATTCAGTAGATTAAAATTAAAACCATCATCACTGCCTATGAACAAACAATCTCTTCCAATATTCAGTCAATGTTTGTTTTCTTTTCCCCCCCCAGCATATTAAACCCCTGTTTTACCTGTAAGAGTGAATAGAGACAATTACTCAAGTCACACCTAGCATATCCTGTTTGCTTGGACAGTAAGTGCCTAATAGCAGCACGAGGAGCAGCTCACATTGTGTATTCCTTGCAAACAGAAAAGGCAAGTTGCTTCAAGTAGAACAATTCTTGTACTAATTGCAGCCATTTCAAGTTTGCCACTCCAGGCTGGTTCCCCTGAATGAGCATGCTAATCTGTTAAGACTTGTAATAGGCTAAGACATTTAATAAATATTTTCTTGTTAGTTTTCCTTTTTTGTTTTACAACTAGACCAGAGACTTTTCTGTGGAAGAAACTAGGAAAGTCTTGTTTGCTTTGACATTAAATCATTCTCTATTCAGTGTGGCAATAGCTTAGCTCCAGGGGATACTTGATGAGATGGGGAGGGGAGGAAGGGATGATCTCCAATACAAGCCTGTTCCTGGTTTCCAGCAGAAGTTCTTGAACCAGTTTGCTGCTGTACTTCCCCTTTCAGAGGGACAGGCACGATTACACTGACATCCAGTGCCAGATGCATCTACATTTCAGAGCTTTTACAATCCAGGCTTTCAATTTTAGTCAGCTGAGTGAAGAAAGTGTTTTTCTGTGCCACCCAGAGCAGTACCAGCATAAACTATTTACCAATTTGTGTTTTGATGATCTGTATTTCTAATTCTAAAGTGAATGTTAAAATCTGAGTCAGGACAATGAAAACTCACAAGTTGATTTAACAAGTGGAGCTTGGAGCTGCTTTTTGGGGTGCCTTTTGGAGCAGGTATCTTCTTTGTGTGGACAAAGTGTCTGTCCTTGCTCCCCCTGCCCACAAGCTGCTCATCAGGCTGTTGCTCCTTGGTGTGGCTGGTGGGTTGTGGTTTGGTGGGGACCATGAATGTCCCTGCTGTCATCCTCCCCCTTCCTAAGACAGGAGTACCCAGAGTTGCTACCTGCACCAAGATTGCATAGGATTCATAGTTAATTAGTGTCTATGTGCCTAAAGTGTATGTTTTCTTGAGGAGAAGGCTTCCCATATCCTAACCCAGAAGGACCATAGCTACTTCTGTGCATATTAACTAGGAATCTTTAAAGTCAAGTATTGGACATGTTGTGCCTATTAAAACTTAAAAGGCTCAGTGGAGCTGCATTTTTGAGAGTTGTATTCATTCTGGAACTGTACCACAATTCATCATATTAAACTTCATTTGTTGGAAGCCATACACTGGAATATGGGCTGGGTCTCTAAGGAAGGGCTTCAGTTCTGTATTCTTTACCAATAACAGCACACAACACTGTCTTTTTATTACTCTGTGGCTAGCACCATTCATATAGTGCTTTTCTACATCAGGGCAGGAGAGACCCCTCTCCTGCTGAAAAATTTAGACAGCTACAGCAGTAATCAGAAATACCAATAAAGTGTCCCTGGTTCTAGGTGGTGATGTGGGATGAAGGGAGAGAAAGATATAAAAATGAATCATGATGTGAGACAGCATTGCTCTGGCAACTGCTTCAAAACCTGAGCACAGTGAGACCGTATAAAGGCTTGAGAATATTCCTATGATCCTAAAGAGACCTGCAAAGACATTGCAAACTCATCAGGCAGCCAGTGCTGCAAGGAGGAGGAGAAATGCTGTTTTGAGTCATTCATCCCCAAACAACAGATGTGCCTTAACCTAGAAATAGGTAATATGGCTTTCAACTGAGGTGAGCTGCTTTGGATAAACCTGGTTAAAAAACACCCACACATGTAAGGAAGGAAGCTGTTGAAGGTGTAAAGAATGGTTAAGTGAGTGAGTGGGACACCATTAATCTTGGTTTGTTTCAGCCCTATATCTTTAGCTGTTGGAGAAAAAAAAACCCACCTTGCTCCTAGCTCATAACCTGAGTGTTAAAACTGATGTCTTCCCCATTAGGGCCTGTAAGCTCATTAGCACATGGCAATTTATCCTCTTTTATTTCTTCTCAATTATCCTATCATCCATTGTATCTGGATCTGATTACCCTTTCCCAGAGTCAAACATTATCTTGTAAATCATTTGCTTTAAGTCTAAGCCTGCCATTGCATTGCCCAGGATTTGCTGAGGCAGGTAATAAATCAATTAGCATTAAACTTGTGGCGTCATCAATTTTCTTTCCTGGTGGCTGAAAAAAGAAGTACCTGAACTTTGCGAAGCTGTATCCAATTTCCCTACTCCATCCACACTGAGATTTCCTTCTTCATCCCTTCCTTTCCCCAAATTCCAAATCAATATCAATACACTTTGCACTGAACTGGAGACTAAGGAGGTCAGAGGAACTGCTATAGGTCCTGGTGGAAGCTCTATGGAAAAAGTCTTGTTGACTTGGGATCCTTTGGATCAAGCCCTGGGTAAGACCCCTGTTGCCAAGGGACCTTTAGGTTCTGCTCTTTAATAAGTGTCAAAGCCTGGATATTGATGATTGTCTGGCATGACAAGCCTGTGACCTCAGGAATGTGAAAATAATGTGATATTCCTGCTGTTGCAGTGCTGGGAGGGATCTGCTGGTGCTTTGCCAGCTCCATGCTGCCCCAGGGCTGCCTGTGTGGGTTATCTCTGGTGCTTGCCTCAGGGTTCAGGCAGTCCTGGAGTGATGGAGACATAGTGCTGTGCTCCTGTCCCAGCTTCTTCCCCTAGGCTGATGCAATTGGTGGGGTCGAGGTGTCTCTGCCCAAAGTGGTGTTTTGGCACAGATGCAACCCAGAACTGGTGTGGACAGCAGGAGCATAACTGACTTTCATCTGCTCCTACATTCTGCTCCTCTGGACTTGCTCCCATGAGTTTTTGGCAGATCCCCAGGATCTGATCTGACAGTTACAACAACGTTTATTAGCTGTAGTGTGGGCAAATGATGCAAAGGGAAACATTTCTTACATCCTTCGCATATAACCTACCAAGGCAATTGCTGAATCAGCTTTCTTGTGTTTGGACTTCAGTGTGTGCAGCCCCTCCAGTATTATGTCCTTTTCTCCACTTTAAGCTTTCAAAATGGGAGGTGTAAAAATTTTAGCAGTGTTGCTTTGCTATGGTCCAACCACAGGCTAGCTGCATATGAGACCTGCACTGAGACCTATGCAGTGGAACACCTAGATTAGGTTTTTCTAGTTGTCTTGCTTAAGGGATGCATTAAAAAGGCCTACAGAAATGACTTAAAATACATTAAGTAGTAAGACTTGTTCAGACAATGACTTGCATATGAGGGCTTTGAGCATAATGACAAATTGCCCCTGAAACCTTTGCACCTTCCTTTGAAGGACCTGGTGCTGGCCACTGCCAGAGGTTGTACAAGGTCATCCAGTGCTTGGATCTGGAGACACATGTCAACATCTTGTGTTACCTGTAGAACCCAACTGCTAAAACACGGGTACACAGAGTACTGGTGGATGTACTCAGGGCTTGTTGAGGATCTTGAGGCCATTGTTTCTATGAATGGAAGTTCTCCTGCTTCTTTGCTTGCTTGTTTTGTTTTACAGTTTAACTGGTTATTGCTGTTCCTAATATTCTGCTTCACAGTCATCTCCATGACTTCTTGTTTTAAAAAAATAGTGTAATAGGAAATAAGAAATGCATACATACAGATGGTATAAGTTATTCAGTTTGAAAAGAGGTCCTTGGAGCTTTCTGGCTGTCAGGAGTGGGGATTAGTGTTTGGTTTTGTGGATATTGGAAAGTTTCCTACCAGTCCCCATTGCTGACTCAAGTTCACCCCAGTAGATAACCCATGGATGCAAGTTTCTGGAGGAAAAGCTTGAGGAGCTTGTGCCTTGTCTTACCTCATTACCATCACCAGGGGAAGGTGCATGTGTCTCCCTTCTCCCTTCTGTTCCTTGTCTGCTGTTGCTCTTTCTGAATAACCATGTATAAATGATCTAGTGCAATTGCTGCAATTCCTTCAAACATTTGATGCTCGAGATGTTTTGCCAAGGCACATGTTGCACTATTTGTGTGATTCTGAAGGCAAACAGACTCTTGCTTTGCTCAACTGGTCAGTCACAAATAGAGCTATCATAGCCTCTGGGCTGCAGAGCAGAATTTCCTGGTGCATTCCTCAACAAAGTTGAAGGCTTGTCTAAGATGGGCAATTCTGTATTTTACAGATACTTCTAACTAGAGAAACTGAGGCAGTCAAATGAAATGGCAAGGTCATGCAGAAACACTTTGGCAGAGATAAGAACAAAGGCCTCAATTCTCAGTCTTGTGGTGAAACTCTGAAGACTGTGTTTACATCTTCTCTTTCCATCCTCCCCATATAAAGTATGTAAGAATAAAAGAGACATAGCAGTTCCATTCCAAAAGTTAGGATTCAAAATAGAATCTTTCTGGAACTTTTCATTCAAATCCCTTGGGATGGCAGATACAAGACATTTCCTGGGACTCTTAAAGGTCATTTGTTGAACAGATTCTTCTAAGTATATATATGACAAATTATTCCCTTGGCACAATAAACAGGACTCAAGCCCTTTAATTATAATATAGCACTCAATATCTTCAGACATTTCAGCCTTTCCTATGTATCCTACACATTTCATTACAAGGAAAGGTTGAACAGAATTAAAAGGGTGACGTTACCCAAAGATTGATAGTTTACCTGTCCAAAAGGGAAAAGTTGCAGTACAAGTGAGCACAAAGGAAAGAAGGATCCAAAAGAAGTTTTGATTGCAGAGGAGACTTGGATAAGAGAGTTTTTATTATCCACAGCTTTTAGCCTTATTTACCATCAGGCTATCTTGCCACAAGCATGCTTTTTAGTTCTGACAGCTCTGAATTATGACCATTGTGGGATCCTATCTCATTAACTGAAATGGGAGAATAAAACATCAAACAATCATAAAAATAATTTGGCACTGTGAAACCACTTAGGACCAGCTGTCAAACAGGTTGGAAGATAAAGTTCTAAATAAAAAGAATAGAGAGAACTGCAATGTCCTGCCATATGCTTCCTCTGCATTATAGACTCCTTAATAATATGAAGTGCCTGTGTTTATGCAGAATAGGCCAGACACTCCATATATGATATTGATTATGCCTTAACCCCAATTTAGTAAAGACATACTCCTCCTTTTCCTAATCAGATATTGCAGAAGCAGTTTTCTGAAAACGTCCCTAATGCCAAGACATATTTTATCTCCGAAGGCTGTGGCAGGAGATAGGGCTTTGTCTTGCCTGTTGTCATGGCTTGGAGCCCAGTTTTAGGACAGCAAAGCCCCTGTGGGGCTCTTCTCCAGCAGTTTTCATCCAGCAATTCAAAAACATACATCTTTATCAAGCTGTTGTTGTCAGACAACATTAGATAATTAATAGGCCATTTGTCAGCCTGCACAAAACATGTTAAAATCCCAAACACAATCAGGATAAATATAGTTGCCTGCTCTCTGAAGGCTTTTTGTTCTGATGTGCAGGCATTGCAGGCAGATATTTACTATTAAACAAGACTCATTATTAATAACATCTAATGTTAATTAATTAACTGCCTCTGTGCATTGAGGGCTCTCTGTGACTTTCAGTTGTTTTAAGGAGATAATTGGTAACATAGCAGTTTGCATGGAAGTTGTTTCTTGTTCAATTTACATCAACTTTTTCAACTTAATAGAATAACTCTGTTCATTAAAACATATCAATAAAATGGGATGTTTTTAGCAGGGTAAATGAATATTGAAATAAGCCCACATATGAACTTTTGAGGGAAGGTGTAATGGTTTTGTTTAGACCCAGCTTTACTGTTGGCATTGCTGTTAGGGCAGGTGCATGGATACAAAGCTTTCTGATGGCTGAAAGCCAATTAAATGGGATACAGATGATGTTGTATCATGCCCCACAGTCCATGTGGAGCTGCTGGCAGATGTTGACCACCTGGAGACACTGTAGCAGCCTTCTTGAGCTACCAGCATTCAAAGATAGAGCTTTGTCTTTGAAAACAGTTGTCTTTACTGTTTGGTCCTAATTCTACTTGGTCCTTCAGCTTAGCTTGTCTGTGAGCAGTGGAGAATGAGTGTTGGAGTGTTGCTTCTACTGTTAAAATGCCACCATGTCTGGTTTGCATCCTGTATGCTTGGTATGTTTGCCTGAGGAGAGAAATTATTGAGAAGCAGGCCCTTTCCACTTGAAGATGCCCTTCTAAACACCGTTTATTTCTTACAAAAGGAGAAGGGAGGCAGGGCTTGCCAACAGAAGTTAGATCAGAAAACCATGTAGAAATCAACGTGACACTTTGGCTGCAGAATTCCTGATGAATACACCAGGAGGGCCATGGGCTTTGCAGGTTGTGTGATTTGGCTCAAGAGCTCCACCAGCCTGTAGGTGCCACTTGACAGCACTGCAAACAGCTGTCTATCTGTTGGGTTTTTTTCCATCTTTATCCTCTTTCCTTAAGGTGCCCATTTTATTCTACTCTGAGCATGCAAGGCATGCTGTGGTGGTTGTGCCAAGTAAGCATGTGGCAACTAAGCACACACATAAGAATGAACTTGTGTAGCTGCATAAACCATTCTGTAGAAAGGAGGAGGTGGGAGCTTTCCTTAATTACCTGTTCCTAGAAATTTTTGCTCCAAATAAACCTCCATGGTAGTCAGCAGGAGTCCTACATAAAGAGTTCACAGCATTAATCCCAAATGTAACTTTCAAATGCTGCCTTTCCTTTAGTTCCCATTATATAACTTGGGGGCAGAAGTATCTAGGCTACAAAAACTATAAATCTTCAAAAATAGTCACTGATTTCATCACTCACTAAATACAGATGACATTTTTTGTGAAATATTTCATATTCAGACTGTCTGTCCAGCCATGCTCTTGTACTTTCTCTTCTTTGCTGTGTCAATATTTGCATTACCAACCCTATTTGGGAGGGTTTCTAACTTGATCTTGCATTTATTTTGGCTAAGAAAGTGGAACACAACTTCTCTGAGAGAGGATTTGTTTTAAGAGATGCTGATGATGGGCTTTGACTTGGAGAAGGGCTGGAGTCCTTGAGGAAAATGCAGCCCTCTTGAGCTTGGAAGGCTTGGCTTAGTCTGGCTGGGAGTGTTGTCCTGCAACCCAGTGACACTGCAGAGGGAAAGAGATGTCTGGTGAAGGTTGTCCATGAGCTTCTCCAATGCCATGGAACATCACCTGCCTCTTGAGTCTGGAGGTCTGGTCTGTGGGCAATAGCTTATCTAGGGGAACTGAGTTTTTCTTAGCACCTTGTGGTTCTTTGAGCCCAGGGTGGATGTCCTGCTGCCTCTTACCTCCAGTGGGATCTGCAGGTCTTCTGTTGCAGGAAGAGTGAGGCTAATCTCTGTTGGATGCTGTCTGTGGGCCACCTAGCAAGTGACTTCTGCAAAAACTGTTTCATTGCCCAGATCTCAATATTTGAGGTTGAGAATTGCATCACTGCTCAATTCCTTTGAACTTCCAGTCAAAAAATTCCCCAAATAATTAGAGAAATGGACTTTTGGGGACCCTACATGCAAATACAGTTCCTGAGCACTCTTGAGACTGCCTATAATTTTGTATTTTAGCTATTTATTTGCAGATGTTTCCAGCATACCTGTGCCAACAGATAATCCTATGCATGTATATGTTCATAATCACATGCATGGGTAGATACAGTTCAGACGTGCACTCAATGTATTGTTTCCTTGCCCAGATGTACCTAAATAGCACTCCCACATGGGAACTACAGAGCTTGGACTGTTTTATTCCTGCTGAAATGCTGATACCAAATTGCATGAAAGGGAAAGCTTAGACCAGGGTGAAAATTTCCTTTTAGCTAACAAAGCCTGGTGCTGGGATTAAACTTAAATCAGTGTTAGCATTACTAACGAAGCCTCACTGGCTAAAACTGTAAGTGTTGTATGAAGTTGCAGCGTATTCTCTCACCACAGGCACAAAAGTATGCTTCAATTGAACATATGTCACAGGCATTTATCCTGAGAGCATGAAGCTGTTGCTGTTGGGAAACTTCAGTATTCATTTGTAGCCATGGTTCCAAGGTCAAGATCTTTGAGTGCATCACACCCCACATCCCTTTGGGCATGTTTATCCAGGCTTGAATTTTAAGGAGATGCTCATTTCACCCGTATCAGCTAGCAGGGTTATTAGTCACATTGGGTTGTGTACTGTGCTCCTGGTGCATGAGAAAATAAAGTGCCTTCTCCCAGCAGTCTGTTCATCACATCACACACTGCTTGCTGCTGTGTTCCTGGGATAGGCCATTCACCTTGCCTGTATCACCTGGGGCTCCAGCACTGCCCGAGACCTCTGTGCCCACCCCATAGCTGGGTGGCACAGGTCTGGCTGACATGGGAGCTGCAGCTTTTACTGTTGTCTTAGGTTTTTGAACATGTATCCCTAACAAACTCTGTATGTTCAACATGGGCTTCAAAAGATCCAGGATTAAATGGTTAAGTAGGTTTAAGCTAGTGTTTCAGGCACGGTCCATGGCTTCAGAAATAATATTTGTATTGGCTCTGTGCTAGCAAATATACAATCAGGAGACAAACCAGAAACTTTTTTTCCTTTGAGGTTGTAATGCTGTTTTAGGAGGAAGGAATATTTCATTCCCCAGATAGAGGAAGAAGCTTTCCTTATCCAAACTCTGAGCTGTGAAACACTTTCAGAGAAACACCCTAAAAATGATGGAAGTACTTTTAAGCAGGAGCATTCAACTCTTCCTCTTCTGTAACTTCAGATGAGCAAAAGTCCAAGGAAGACAAAACCCACAACAATATCCATGGAGAATGCAGGAATCTGGCATGAATTTACATTTTCTCACCTCTTCTGGACTGAAAGCTTGCAGCCATTCTCATCTGTGTTACACTTATGCCATCAAAACCACAAAAAACCCCTTTAGCTCAAGAGGCAATTTTTTTTGACTCATGTAATGATTACCAAGTAGTATCTAAGACTGACCAACAAAGTTATAACCTAATTTTCCTTGTGGACTTTAAAACAAGCTTGCCTGGGGTTGAGTAACAAGAAAACTAAGGCTACCTCCATTCCAAAAATGCAAAGCCATTTTGAAGCAAGAAATAATTCTGAAGAAAATTTGTATATGCTTGATTGATTATCTTATTTTAATCCATATTAAAGCTTTAAGTCTTTAGGTGTGGCTCTTTAGTTCTAACATCTCATAAATTATGGCTATAATGAAGCAGTCATTTATCCAGGACTGATGATAAATGGCTTGCCCTAGGAGGAACTAAAGAATAGGCAAGTAGATCATTTTCATATTTGGTGAAAACAATATTAAGTACCCAGACCTCAGTGATTGCCCTAATAAATGAATAATCTGAGGTGAGGGGCTTGGCAGTCAGTGTAAAAAATAACCTGAGCTTTCTCTGTCATTTGTCAGGCTTTGCTATGACAGCATGCATTATGGGTAAATGAGCAATCAGCAAGAACTATGTTATGGCTGGGATGTTTTTGAGAAATTTATCATATGCATTGCTTGGTACCTTTAAGACCTTAAGGCTTAATGGCTCTAGTGCATGACTGCAAGTGAACACAGTTCTTATTTACCATCCTATGCTTCATTTGCACTGGATCCCCTGGTTTTTTTTTTGCTTTCCATGTATTAGGGAATGTGCCTCTGCTAAGGTTGTTTCCCAGACTTACTTTCACTCACACAAGATATTGCAGCCTGCTCTGTGTTAGTTCTAAGGCACCACAATATTGAAGGGATTTTGAGGATACTCTGCCCAGTATGGTAGAGATGTCAATTTGTTTTTAATGAGCTAAGTCAGTAACACATGGATAGGATGTGTAGGAACAAAACCCAGGGGAAATGCAAGGAAACACAACAAAGGACTCCTCCAAACACCTGAAGTGCTGTGAGAAATTTCATGCTGTTACTTCTTAATTAGCCATGAAACCCTCAGGTACAGGGTGGGACCACAATGGAGGGTGTTAGCAGGTGTCTTGGCATGACATAAACTTATTTTTCCAGACTGCTCCACGTGGGTTTCCAGTGCCAGTGGCGTGCTACATGATGCAGTGCATGAGGGGGGTTGGAACTATATGATCTTTAAGGTCCCTGACGACTCTGATTCCATGGCTCATGGGATTGTGGCAATATTCAAGCTTCCTGCTCAAAAGTTGCCCAGATTGCTCCTTTCTGCTCCAGAAATTTAGTGCTTTATCCAACAACTCCTCTCCAGGTTGTTTCAGCTGCAGCTTAGCTTAAGGGAAGACACAAAAGCAGTGAAAATATTTTATTTTAAATATCTCTTGTGTAATAATTTAATGGAAATACAAGAAAGCATCAAATGATGGAGCAGAACTGAGGGCACCCAGATGTGCTGGGAAGAGTGGACCAGTGGTGCTGAGACGGCCACTGCCTGGGACTTCCCTTCCACACTGGCAACTTCTGAAAATGTTGACATAAGTGATAGCCTGAAGTGAGCACAGATGTTGAAACCCAGGCCCTGGATTTCTGTGACTTCTTAGTTGTGACTGACATAGATAGGAATTTCTCTCTACCTAAACAAACACAGATTAGCAGGGAAAGCAGTCAGACAAGGGAATAGAGCCTTGAAATGTTCTCTTTCACCAGGCTCCAGGAGGTGAAACAGGGCTTGTCCTGACATCACACCTACCTCTTCAGGGGGTGGATGTTACATGCAAATTGTTTTTATTTTCCTCTTAACTTATCTTAAGGATTCTGGAGGAAGTATGGATGCAGGGACATTAAAAAATATTTTCTTTACTATCCAGACAGAAAAACTGTATAAGCCAAGTCATGATGTTTTCCACTGTTAAGGGTGGAGATTTTAGGGAAATAATTATCTATAGCTTTCTGTTTTCTGCTCCTAAGGCCTTATCCTTCATGGTGCTGAGGACACTACCAGTGGCCAACAGTCCAGCAACAAGACTGTCTTTGCTTACCTTTAAACTAGTCACTGAGCTGTTTCAGAAATGCCAACTCAGATGAACATGTTTCAATGATTTCCTAGATCAAGGCAGAACTATTCAGCATACTCCAGGATGAAGCCCACAAAAAGCATGCAGCCTTAAAGTTTGCCCTTCTGCTGATGTACCATCTTCCCTACAGCCATAACTTTGGGTTTTATTTGGTTTGTAAGTCTTTTTACTGTCATAGGAATGTTAGAAAATGCTCTGATCTAACTTTTAAGAAAAGAATTAAATGCTAGTCTGCTTCAGCTTTCAATGTCTCTTTACCTGCTGCCACTTATACTTTTCACTTCTCATTAAGGAAATGAGCCCAGAAGATTAAAGCACTCCTAATTTAGCTTTCTAAATAGGAAGTGAAAGTTGAAAGCAGAGCAGCTGAGAATAAGAGCAACTGAGAACTGCAGCTGGGCTGATGCTATTAGTAAAAAAAGAGACCCTTTCTTGCTTCTGATCTGTCATTTAAGGAAGCTTGTTTATGTATAGGTCTGACACCAGATGAATACGTGGTGACCTTTCTCATTGAGAGGAAAGTTTGACTTTAGACTGATCAGATATCACATCACTACATTCTAAGTTTATAAAAAGTAAGGCAACAATTCTGTCTAGAAACAAGTTCATCTTTGTGGTGCCCATTAATATCCCAGAGATCTCTATGGGATTAGAGCCTGAGATTGGAGAAAGTGATTTCAAACCCTCTTAAATGAATTTTCAGAGACTAAATCTGTGTTTTTTTGACAAATGAGTTTGAAGAACCAGAGGGTCAAGGGAGAGGAGGAAAGAGGGAGGTGGAAGGCTGCTGATGTGCATCCATATAACTTCAGCTTGGTTTTAATGTCTGGCTGCTGGGCTCATGAGAGTTTCCCTATACTTCTGCATCTGTTCAAAGATGATGAAGCAAATACGAGCTCTTCAGGAGCTGTGGATCAGATCCTTAGAAAGCATGGCTTGAAAGCAGCATCAGAATATACTTGGCTGGAAGGAACCCCTGCAGGTTGTCCACAAGGCACAGATGAGACTAGCAGAGTACCAAGAACTCAGCTGCTCCAAGACATCTCTTTGCAATACATACAGATGGAGAAAGAAATCAAATACAGTGGAGTAAGATGCTCTGCTGGATCAATGAGTTACATGGGCTGAGCAGAGAGTGAACTGAGGGCTCCTTCCAGCATAGGAGTAGGAGGAATATTTTAGGATGATCATAGAATACCAGATTGGAGAGGACCTTGAGGATCATTTGCTCCAACAATTGTTGGCAAAAGCACAGTCTAGATAAGAGAGCCCAGCACTCTGTCCAGCTGAATCTTAAAAGTATACCAACTTGGGGAAAGGCAGAGAGGGAGCAGCCATGTCCAGGATGGCAGCAAGCTCCTATATGGCCTTAACCCAATTTGTCTGACTTGACTTTGGTGAGGTTGAGCTCAGCATTGAGGAACAAGCCAGCTCCCTCCATAACTGCCATTCAGTTCCTCAGTGTGAAGCCTGCTTGAAATGGTGATGGGCTGCCAGTGTCTGCTGTCTTCTTGAACAGCATCATTTACCAGAAAGCAGTATTGTCCCTTTGCCTTAAGGGACAGAGGGTGTGGGGCCCTGTGGCCATGACACTTGCTGGATGTGAGGTGGTTAGGGATCTGGCAGGGGTGTTGGACTTCGAAGGGACCTCAAAAGTTCATCTAACTCCTAATGTTCTGTGATACCCAGGAGGTCTGAGCACCCTCCTCTGGGACTGAGTCAGAGGTGACCTCCTTCTCTGGCTGAGGGATGTGATACTACTTCATGAGCTGATCTGCTTCCAAGTCTGACACTTTACAGTATATTTTAGGTTTACTCTTTGCTGACTTTCGAAGTGGTAATCTGTGAATCATAAACATGACCTTAAAATCCTTTGCATAGTCAAATTCCAAATGCTTATCCAGATAGGAAACACTTAGTTTTTCCAGCTTCCTGATCTGTGTTTTGGTACTACAGACTCTAATTTTCAAAGAAAACAATTAAAAATGCAGTAGAAGGTAGCATTTCTAATGAGACACTTAGCTACATTATATGTATAGTTTTTGTAAGTATCTTGCCAACCTTATGACTACTTGGAGGTGTACTGATGGGGCTTTGAGCAACCTGGTTTAGTGGAAGATGTTCCTGCCCATGGCAGGGAGTCTGGAACTAGATGATCTTTAAGGTCCCTTCCAACCCAAATCATTGAAAGATTCTTTGATATAATACTAGCATAGATACATCTCAGTAAACCAGTGAGTTCTAAACTGAGAATGCCTGAAATGACTATTGGAAAGATTAGAAATATCTGCTGTATTAATATACTTAAGTTTTGTGATATAAGCTTTGTGTCTGAACATCTGATTCACCTCAGTGAATCTGAATTAGTGTCAGCAAATCGAAGGCATCTCCTGAATTTATTTCATAGTACAATCTCAAATTGGAAACACAGAAATACAATTCACTGCCTGGTATTCTCCACATAGGATGTGGATGCTGAATGTTTAACCTGGGTTGTGTTGTCTGCTGAGTGATCTCTGTTTATATTGGAGTATGTTACGAGTATCAGTTTGCTTTAAATATATTGGTTTTAAATAACTCCTGACAAAGAAAATGAAGGTTTGAACATACCATGCATCTTTTATTGCTTAATTATTTGTTTACCCTGATTGCAAATAATAATGAAGTAGATGGACTACAGACATGCCCCCTACTCAAATCTGGGAGCAGTAGTGTTGCAGAATTTCTCAGTTTGATGTGACTCTATCTTTGACAGTTCTCCTAAGGTAGGTTATTTTGGAGAAAACATATGTTTCCATTTTCTCTCCCTCGGTTTCCCTTTTAGTCCCCAGGCTCCACTAGGGTCACAGCAACATTAAGGCTTTTGTCACTGTGATTAATAGCTCTTTAGATCATCTTTAATTCACTCACTAATGACTGAGGGTCTTTCTGCTCTCCAAGTAATCGCGTGATGTATGAGCCGATAGTACACCTTGTGGCAGAGGTGAAAATCATTCAGGCAATGCAAATATTGTCACGGGGACAAATGTTTTCCCTGTTAATAAAAATTAATGAATTCTACCCAGGAGCTAGTTAAAGAAGCTCTGGTGAGAGAGATCCAAACACAAACAAGTTCTTTCTGCTTGGAACCATGAATTCAATCTTTCTAGATATGTGAGGATAATTATTAGTAGTATTTCTGCATCTACATAATAAATGAAAGGGTGGCAGGTTGATTTAATTATACAAATGCATTGCACTGCAGGTAGATCTGTCTTTCAGTTATGCCCATGTGCTGGTCTTCTCTTGAGAGCTGTTATTTTGCTTTGCCATAGTTATACCATGGGTTTGAATGTTTGGCAGCCTCTATGTAAGCAAACTCCACTTCCAGGCTGAACACTTGCTTCCAACCCAGAACAGCCTTGGTCAGGATATCATCACTGTAAAATGATGCAAAGATGTTTATATTTTTCTCAAGTCTTTGTTACACATCATAAAAGGTTGATGAAACAGGCTGTAAATTTATCATCTGGAAGAGGAGGAAATGCTTGGAGTATCTCTACTATATTTATTGCATGCATGTGAATAACAATAAAAATACTCCATCCCTTAGCCAGGTCACTTTATGGGGGTGGTCATTCCTGTTAGGATCCTTTCCTTCAGCCAGGGCTCAGGCTTTGGAGTGTGGAGTTATTGGAAAGGTGCATTTCTTATTTACTGATGGAGCACACACCATGGTTAATGCTGTTGTCTTTTTGTTTCATTTTGATAGTCACCACTTCTTTCTTCTGATGACAAAAAGCTATTGTCTCAGTGGAATAAATATTTCTGAATTACTTCCCAGTCCCAACCCTATCATTCACATCTTAGAACAAGAAAACATTAAACTTTTAAAAGACATAATTTTACCTCTTCACAGTGCTTATCTACAAAGGAACATATTACTGAGGGGGGGAAAGAGCTCTAGTTGTTACTATTATTTCTGGTAGACACCCAAGGAGAGTAGCTAATTTGTTCTTCATTAATGCCAAGGACAAATAAAAAAGCAAGGACTGAATTATGCATTTATTTCCATTGTGCCTCTACCATGGGCTTCCACTCCCCATCATCCTCCAAAAGACTTCCCAAACCTTTGCTGTGCATTTCATGTGATACCATAGGGTGCAATAATATGGTTTTAAAAGAAGATGAATTTAGTGGTGAATCTTAATCGAAGGCAGAAAATTACATGCAGCCCCCCTGCTGAAAGGAGGATGCACACTTGGCTGCAATCAGAGAGGTTTTTACTATAGCTCAACAATAACCTTATAGTATTGGTTCACAGAGTCCTGGGCAAAAACCTTGAAGTCAAATTTATTTGGAATTTCAACACTTACTTTTTTAAACCTGGGCATGGCAGCAGTTGTTTGAATTGCACCAGGTTATCTCCACTTTGTGATGAGCTGAGCCAGTCTTAGACCTCAGCTGGAATTGTGGGTAACAGGAGATGGAATTCCCAGCCTGTGCAGCCCCTTTCAAAATGAAAGGTGCATGGAGCTGACCTTTCAATTATTAGCACATGAGTGTATGTACCCAGGTCCTCCTTTTGACAGCTAAATGCCACAGGGTCCAAGATCAGCCCCTTGGGGTTGAAGGGCATTTTCAAGTGATTCACTGGGCCTTGGATCTATCCCTTGAGAAAGGTTTTGCAATTTCATAAACCCCAAAGCACTTGGATTTGTAATTAATAGATTATGTGGAAACTTTTTTATTCTCTGTAGAACATATAAAGATTCAATTAAAAGGATTTTTAATTTTTGTTACAAGTAGTGTTTGACACTTGTCTTAAAATGCTGTGATAAATTATACTGTCTTATGTGTATAATTAATACAGTATTAAAAGAAACTGCAATACTGTACGATATATATTCATAATAAAATGTATAAAGCAGCACTCAAAAATGCATTGCCATGGTGGAAACAAAGCCAATTTTGTTTCAGCAGAACAGCTCTGTGGAAAATTAAGGATGAATCACAGAATCACAGATTGTTAGGAGTTGGAAGGGACCTCAAAAGATCATCTAGTCCAACCCCCCTGCCACAGCAGGATTCCCTAGACCAGGTCTTCTGTATGTTTCTGGAGACACAGCTATGACATATTTAGGGAATTCAAATCTGGATTTCACAGCTCACCTCTAACTTCAGGGAAACAGGCTATATTGATTAAAGTTTAACAATAACACAAAAAAATGGAAAGATTTCTTATTACTCCCCAATGATAAATTGCTGTAATGTTTTCTTTTATTATCACCCTGCTAGTCCTCTACTGCTCAGCCTCCAGTTAGGCATCTAAATAAGATCCAGATTTGCCAAAGTGCTCAGGAGTCAGGGGTTTCCACTGGGAGACTTTTTCCTGAACTTCCAGAAGAATTAGGTAACAGACTGCCTGCTCGGTGTCACAGCAGGAACCAGTCTGTTTGGCAGCCTTGACCTAAAAGGTTTCAATTTTTCTGGGTGTTGTTGCTTCTGCACTTTGAGGTATGTCTATGAACTAGTGTAACTATTTCTGTATCACCTCTTGCCAGAGGGCTCATGCTTCTAGTATTGGTTGGGGCAAGAGGGGACAAAGTCTGTCCAGAAAGCTGCTGTCTCTTAAAATACCTGAACCTCTCCTGTTGCTTTGGGTGGTTGAATGTCAACCACCTTCCATGACACTGAATTGCAAGCAGGTTGGACAGTCATTGTTAGAATAAGGCTTTTAAAGATCTACTGGAGGATAATCTGCCTTTAGAAGAATGTTGATATTGTTCTGATGGGAAGTTCTAACTCTGTCAAACATTGGGTATTTACTACACAAGTACTATTAGTAAGGGAAGAGCACTGCATTAGGACAGCACTTAGTCCAGCCATGGAGTCTTACTTCCCTGTGAAGAAACAAGTCACCCAAAAAAAGCCTTGGAGCACATCTGACAGGTTTGCATTTTGGAGTTTCTTGCTGATTTTTACATCCTTGGGCTTATTTTCTCCTATTCAGTTTCTTGTAGTCCAGCTCGTTTCTGAGTGGAGAGGAAATGTTTCAATACTGCAGATAGCAGAAACTAAACCAGGCTCAGTGTAGAGTAACTTCGCTTGTTTCCTAATCATTTTGAGGTGGAAAAAGCTGAAGAGGAACACCAGTAGGACTTTCCCAATCCTCCTGTATCCATTTCCCCCTTTGTCTTGATAAGCTGAAGCCCAAAGGTCATCCATGCCTGGGCTTCTGTGGGATAAAAGCCACCTTCCTGCAAATGGAGCAGTTGTTTCTCTACAGTCAGGTCAATAAGTAGTGAATGGGTACAAGGAAAGGAGGGCTGAGAATTTCATTAAACCAATTTAAAAAAGAAATATAAACAATTGCACTAGAAACTGGGCAGTATACATTGTATAGGATGTGAAGGGCTTACATTGGCTGACTGTCTAATCTTCTGTGTAAGTAGAACTTCTTTGGCCTTATGTTGAACCTGAAGTAATAAAGAAGGAAATGAAAGCAAAGGTAAACTTAAAGTATTGTTTTACTCTAAATGCTTTCAGTAAAGGGCCTTGTTATCTAATGATTGGTGCTGGATGGCTGGTATAAATCCTGGTGTTTGTTCTCTGCACTCATGGCAAAGGAAAGCAGAGGCAAAAGGAAATCAATTGGAACTAGCAGGTAACAAATGACCAGTCTTAGGCAAGCATAGCAGATGTGGAAAATAGAGCTGTGGGCATACATTAGTAGGAAATGCAGTGGTAGCTTTGCCCTTTTATTTGGGAAATGCAGCAAATAATGAATATTTTTGGTAGAGGGGGCAGCACACATCTCAATATTGAGTTCTTTTTTTAGTGCTTTCTTAGAAATGTTTTTTTTGTGCTTAATAGTGAATTATCAATATCAAAAGGGGAAGTAGGAGTTGTGACAGCAACTCCTGTGGAGACAGGCAAGCCCACTTCATGCCAGCTGCCCAAGGAGAGTGCTGGTGGAGCCAGCCTGGTAGTGCATGGTTCAACAGCATCTCCAGAGTTGCCCAGGACTTTGGGAAATATTTTGGCAATTTTGTGCTAGACTGAACCCTGCAGAGTGGCTACAATATTGCTGGATCTGAATTTAGATAAGTTCTGGTAACCTTCTATTTGAGGCTTTCTCTTTACTTGTAGACCTTTATGGTTGCTCAAAATGCCCATAAAATAACACAAGAAGCCGCTCTGCTACAGTGGCTGAACAGGGATTTCTGGAGATACAAGCAGGGAAAAGACTTAACTGGGCAGCAACTCTTTACAAGGACCTAGCTGAAAACTTGGTAGTGGGGAGCAGGGCTGCATCAACCAAAGCATGGAGAGCAATGAGGTTTTATTCCCTTTACTTGCCACCTGTACCCAAAATAACAATTTTGCACCCTTGATAGGAACAGGATTGTGGAAAACTGGAGCTGGGGGTAGGGAAGAATAGTGTCCCATGGGTAAGTAAAAACTGGGACTGAGCAAGGTGGGGAATCTCCATCTTTGACTTTGGAGACTCCAGACCATGCCATGGGGGACTCTGTGTTTATCCTCTCTGAAGGCTGATGGTCATGATGCCCTCTGGCCAACCTGATTCTGGGCTTGTCGTCCCACTGTGCTCACTAATGGCTGTTCTGATGACTAGTTCTTTACATGTGAGCATGTGTGTGTAGGTAATGGGGAAAGCTAAGCTTGCTCTTTTTTTTCCTTCCTTTTTTTTGTTTTCATTTTCCTCAAAGCACCTGAACAATATTCTCTGTATGTTGCCACAGTGTATTAGTTCTGCAAGCAAATCCCAAAGTGCTACAGAAGGGGATATCCTAACACCTTGAAAAGTATCAGTAAAAACTGCTGAAAGCATTAAAAATAAATGAATGATAGGGTGAGAACTAGCCTGACAGGTAAATAGGCATGACATAAAATGCCTCTGGAATCTGTGGGATATTTGCAGGTACAAGGGGGCTTCTAAGCCATGGTTCATTTACAATGTCTGGTTCCTCTCTCCAGGAAGGATTTCTAATAGATTCAAGGAGACTCCAAGCTTTTAGTCAGTCTTGGGAGAAGAAAGGCAGCTCTGTAAGGGAGAGGGGTTTGGTTTGTTTATGGAGAAAACTCACCACTCACATTTCATATTGTGTCCCACTCACAAGAACAACTGAAAGCTTTCACACTGTGGAGGGGATGGTGGTTCCATGCTATGGCTCCATCCACAGCTATTGTATGGAAACACCACCTCCTTTGTCGTGTGAAAGCCTACCTGGAGATGGGCTGCAGCCTCCTAAAAAGCCCTTGCTCCATCAGGAAAACATTTGTGTTTTACAATTAGATGCTGGGTTGAGGGTTTTTTTATTATTATTATTTTTACAGCCCCAGATCTGTTCCAGCCTGTGGCTGCAGCAGTATCTGAATGGTGGAGTTTTGCCAAAAGTGAGCAGCATTGAATACTCTGTTTTACCATAACAAGTGCAGAGGTGAATGAGCACTGTCAAACAAAGCACCATGAATACTCTTTTCCATTATTAACTGAATTTATTATTTTGCTGGTGAAAGTTAACAACAGAAGGTGAACTTTAATTTCACATCTGCATGAACTAGTTCTGGAAATGTTTGGGGGATCATCAAATGGGGGGGGGGTAAAAGTAAGCTTTGGCTGCTCACTGCTAAACAAAACAGTTGAAATCTCAAATATTTCCAGTCAGTCATGACTTTAAAAATATCCAGAAGTGTATTTGAATAGGAGACATGTAAAAGAATATCATAAGCTGCTCAGGCTATTATGTGAAACAGAAACACGTTGAATAAATCATTACCTGTATTTATTCACCCAGCTCCTGCTAGTCTAACACTGCTGAGGCATCACAAGCCAATGGTGTAAAGCAGTATGTGTGGTCTCCTAATTGCACATCAGCCCCATTAGTAGCTGGGACTTTGGGTAAATGAGGGTGTTTTTATTTATACTTCATCAACAGCTCTGAGGATCTTGCTTGGTTCATAATAGGCAAAGAAATTGTAGTAGGTGTTTTACTGCTTGGATTTTTCAACCAAATCCAAAGCTTTAAGAAAATCACTATTACTGTTCTGTACACAGAGGAATATTTCATTCACTTTTCCCATCAAGAAGAAAACTTCAATTTATTCAGTGGAGATCTCCTCCTAGAATGGTGCAAGAAGATAGTCACCCAGTTAATCTAGTCAAACCTCCAAACTTGGAGAGTTGAAGGGGTTTGAAGTTCTTCTGCAGCAGCTGAGAAATAAAATAACTAAAACCAGCTTTGACACAGCTCTAGGGCAGGTTCTGCAGGAGTCCTCCACCCTCCCTAACAAGTTGGCAAGTGCTGCATTGAATGAGGCCTTATTCTGGACCCACCACTGGGCATTCGAAATACAAGGGTGTGACTTGGGCAGGGAGATGCCCAATGCAAATTGGCCTGATTGATAATGAAAGGCAAAGTGAACAGACATAATTATTTCATTAAAATACCTAAGGTGAGGTTATTAGTGTTGCGGAGTAACTTCTTTGAGATGTGGGAGGTTTGACATGACCATGTCCCCTCAGCCCTGTTTCTGGGAGAGAGAGAGAACTCTTTCTTTTTTTGATTCTGGACAATGTTGCCTGAGGGATGTTCAGCCATCAGAGGTGGATGTTTTGTTTTGACGGAGAAACAGGGAAACAGGTTTGCTGTGCTGGTTATCTTAATTTATGGCCTGAATTTTCAGAATGTGGCATTGACTTCATTCAGGATTGGGATGTGGTTTTTTTTTTCTTTTAATTACAGAAGCAAATAGAAATATTCAAATCAGATCACAGTAATTAGTGGAACTAATTATCTTTTCCCAAGAATCTCTCTTCCTGCCTATTCTGCAATGAAAAAATCATTTGCTCATGGTGTTAAACAGTAGAAAAGAGATTGCCATGACAATTAGCAGTAATTAATGAGAAGCTTTGAATTGCTTGGTGTTAACCTCAACATCTATTAGCAGGCAGGGCTTGGATTTTCCTGCTAAGGGGTGCAGGTATACACAAACTCCTTCCCACCCAGAAGAGATGTGAAGAGATGTGGGAATATAACAACAAATAAAAATGGTTTTACCCATTCTTTAGCAAGTGTTAGTCATGTGCACCTGCTGAAGATTCATATCTGTCTTTGTACTTGCAACAAATAAAATGATACTGATAAGTGTCTTAATTAAAAGGAATTTTTAATCCTTTAAGGCATATTTAGCTTGACTGAATAAATGCATGATCACTACACCTGCCTGTAAGGTATTACTTGTTTTCTACAGAAGCTTGTTTGTTTCAGACTTTATTTTTGTTTCACACTAGAATGAAAATAAATCCTTAAAATTTTTTATGAAAGGGTGCTGTATCAGAAAATAACTTTTTTTTATATTAGTAAGATCAAGTTTCTTCAAAGAAAGGTCTTTGTAGTGAGAGGCTCCCCTCTGCCCTGAGACAAACATGTACATATATAAATGTATATGATGGAGTCCATCTGTATTCAGAACTAAACAAGAATAAAAAGATCTTTCTGCTGAAAATATCTTCAGCAATGAGGCATTCCCAAAGATGCTTCCATTTAGGTTAAGAAGAAATGTTTTAAAACACTGGGTTGAGCTCATACAACTGCATTTTGTCTTCTCCCTGTACTGTTTGTTGCCCTCAACCATGGCACATGTGAAATTTGTATGACAGAACCTGATAACAGTGCCACAGAGAACATAGATGACATCTTGCCTCATGTCATCAACCAGTAGTTTGCCTTTAATAGCAGAGATCAGAATTTAATTGAAGTATTTGAGATCAGTCTGTAAAATGTTTCAGTGTTTTACGTAATTTGAGATCTTGTGTGGCCAGTAGATAATAACCTTTAGGGATGTTTTCCTTTGGAAATCTTGAAGTTGTGAGCCACAGGACCAGCTCCTCCCTTAGATGTGACATGTGGAATTGCTGAGAAACAGATTCATCTTCTGCACTGCTGCTTCCCTGTAATTGTTTCCTGAGAGCAACTTGTCCTGGACGTGATTTCTGCAGCAATGTGGGAGGAAGTCACATTTAACCCCCTGAAAGGGGAGATGCTGCTCTCAGTTCTCCTCTTGCCCTGCTTTCTCTACGGATTTATGGATTAATTGTGTACTTGCTCTTGACACAACTTTGTGTTGTCTCTGTCAGAGTGCCTGGGATGATATTGCCCTTTCTGAGGCTGTTTGGTGTTGGAGTTGCACCATCTCTAATTGAACAGCTGATGATTGATAATTGAATACAAGAATAGGCTAAAAAGCTTGGCTTGTTTAGCTGAGGAAAACGAAGGCTGATAGAGGTCATGACTGATACTGAAGGTGATAAACACACCCAGCAAACCATTTAAGCTAAAGAACAATGCTGGAACAAATACAAATGGGCAATAATGTGCCCATGAATATTCTAAGGCTGGAAATGAGCTTTCTAGCAATAAGAGGGGTAAAGGAGAGGCCCAACTCCTCTGTAGGAGCAATGGAGCGAAGGCTATCTTCTGGGAGAGCTGTGTGAAAGGTTCTTCCAAACAATGTTGGTGTTCCTGCATCCTGGTGGATCCAACATTTGTTGGCCTTATTTTTCTTCCAGTGACCTGAACAGTAAGCTCCAAGAGCAGAGTTAGCCAAGGTGGCTTGCTTTGCAGAAGCCTTTTCCAAGTCCAAGGGCTCTGGATCAAACCTTGCTTTGCCAGCATGTACCCCTGAATCCCTCTGTGTGCTGTGCATTGCTTTCTGTCACTGCCTTTAGTTTGTTACTGGAGTCTGAAAGTGCTTCACAGTATTTAATCTAATCAGCGAAAACTTCCTCATCCCATTATTTGGGCAATTTTTGGGGGAGGAGTGGTTGTTTTGATTTGGGTTTTATGATTTACACTTTATTTTTATGGCATGTTTGTTCAGGAGGAGGATTTTTCATTACTTTCCTTTGTAGTGATTGTTTTGTACTTTCTTGGGACGAAACCGGCTCTTTTGAAGGTCCTTGTGCTTACGTGCAAAGTATTGGCAGGTCTCTGCAGCTGAGGAATGCAGTGGAAACCATAGTGCATCCTGTGCTTTGATTCCTGCAGATCTCCAAGTGTTGGTCCTGGTTATGAAGCAGAGTTTCTTGCTTCTTACTCCTACCAGTGTTACTTCTACAATAATTTCTGTTTTTTTCATTCAGATGAAGCTTATCAATACCCACTATGAGCTGCTCCAGACTGTGTTAGACTAGCCCCAAATCTGGGCTGTAAATACTCCAAGCAATGCTGCCAACAGTTCCTAATGAAACTAGGAAAATTAGAAAATTCAGTCTGCAGCAGCTGCATGGTTTTCTGGACTCCCACTCAGCACAGTAGGGAGCCACACCACTGGGAGAAAATAAGATTTCCCTGTACATGTAGTATATCCAGGTTATGTTTTCTTCAGTGCAAAGTAGGACAAAACTATCCTTGTTGTGTCCTGTTTGCTCTTCGCACTGGTATGTTTAACTTGCTAGGAATGAAAAATGGCTTTATTCACATGACTAAAGTTGGATTTAAGTGACAAAATACTCATCAATTAGGATGAAGAATTTACAGGCTGATCTTTGGTTTCCCTTTAAGAGCTGAAATCTGCTACCAGTGATGATCTGCATCACTCTCCTTGATATGTTTGCCAGCAGAGTTCACACTGCAGCTCAATGAGTCGGTGATTGTATTTTGTGTGTAGGTTGGGATCAGGAGAGAGAGAGGCCAATCATATTGGGATGTGCATGGATAGTGTCTGATCTCCAGACACAATTTGAAAAGATCCATACTGCTAAAATCAAGAAAAGTTGCCAAATCCTCCTTTTTGTTGTTGTTGTTTTTGAGGGGCTTCAGGGGGTTTGTCTTTGGGGTTGTTTTTAGTTGTTCTTGGGTAGTCTGGCTTAATTTATCTAAGCTCCCTCTACTATTTATTTTTATGGTGCTCCTCTGAGTGTTAATTTAGAAGGCTACATCTTGTTTAAATTTCCCCATTGTATTTGTGTCTTTAGCCTGGTTTTCTGTGTGTTATTTTCAGGGGAAGTGGAAGGGGAAAAGTGGATAAAATAATCCTGCATCACTGAAAATAATACCAGCCTTGAGCATTGTGGTGTTCAGTCTGTGGCATCAGGTGGCTCTTTTGCACTGGCAGAAACACAGATTTCTAAAAGCCAGTATCCAGCAGGAACTCTTTGTGGGGTAATCCTTTGAATTTTGCTGTTGTTCATCCCTACTGTCCCATGTTTTGCCTTTCCCAGGAAGATTATAGTTTGCAAACTCAGGCACAAGAGCAATTAAACAGTCAGAACTGAGGAGTTAACTCCTCCAAAACAGAGACTTTTGAAGGAAATCCCATGGGACTCAACAGTGTGTGGGTTTCTGTACAGCAAACCCCTTGCACCAAGCTGATAAAGCAGTGCTTAGGGAATTTTTCTTTCCCCTCTGTCAGACTCTCGGGTCTATCTTCTTCAGTTTAATCATCTCACAGGGTCTGTGGGGCTCTGTCACTGGTGATGAGAACAGGACATCGGGGCTTCTGTGTGGCAGCTTGGCCTCCTTCTGCATTGAGAGACTAGAAAAAATAGATTATTTCTTACTGCTGGCATGGTGTAGTTGATTTTTTGCTTTCTCCAGCAGCCTCCAGGTTGGGTACTAGCTATTTAGGGTTGTCAGAAGACTTACAGCTCAACTTTTGGTGCATTTTTTTGTCCCAAGAAATAAATTATGACAAACCTGTAAGCATCTCTTCTCACCACCACACACCCCTCTAATAGCTGTGTAAATGCTGCTCCTCAGGATGCAACAACATCACAGACTTCCTAATTTGTTGCACTTGGGGTTTTTTTGGTAAAAATTCTTTCTGGATGCTAAGTGGTAAGTTGATGTTAAAGAGTAAACAGATGTCCATCAGAAAACATCCTTTATAGTCACTGTTTTGTTTGACAGAACTTTGAAGGGTGGCTATATAGACTAGTAGCTTTTATTTTTAAAGTCTATTTATTTTAACAAATCAGGAGTAAAAAGAAATTAATTAAAAAATAGGCTTTCACCAAAATAATAAGTTATATTGCAAGTCATCAGAGTTATATTGCCAGTCATTCCCAGTCCCTTATTCAGCTTAGAGCTATATAGTTGCACGATCACTCCCTAACACACATACATGTACCTGCAGAGATGTGTACCTCTGTTGGGAGAATGGTGTGTCACTGGTCTCTAAAATGGTCACCCTAAATAAAATCTGGCTTGTTCACAACAAGGTGGCTTTTGGCCACTGATTTCAGTGGATGTGGACCATGTCCTTCCAGTGCGGCTTGAGTCAGACTGAGCCCCTTCATTTTGCCAAGAGCAGGGAGTGCTGCCTTTGTCTGAGCCAAAGCCTCTTTTACCCAGGCATCTGATTTTGGCTGAAACTCCATGTATGTTTTAATGACCTTTAAACTAAATTTGCCACAAGGCTTCCTAATCTTCAAAACTATTTTTTCCTCTTCTACTGTTAGTAAATTACACTTGGAGAGAAGCTGCTCTAAAGCAAGGAAGTATCACAGATTCAATACATCAAATCAATCTATTTCCTTGGTGAAATCTTTATGCAGCATCTCTGGAATCAATAGGAGATTTGTCATTGATTTCAGGAGGAATACCTTCCACTGAAGGAAGAATCAGACAAATCCTCTCCATATAGTTGATATATGGCACAGGATGTACAGTTTTCTCCAGTGCTTCCCAAGTTCGTAATTTGTATTTCACCCTAATGCCACTTAGTGAATTTATTGGCAGCCAGAAGCTCTCCATCAGGATTACAGTTTTTCTACCTTTTTGGGTATAACACTTTTTTAAAGGAGTGTTTAGTTATTTTTCACTTGGGTGCCATATGGGTGGCTCTGTACCAGCCTGCCACCAGAGCAAAGTCATCTTTTTAAGAGACTAAGAGAACACATCAAAACCCTGCTAGCACTTTCATGGATTGGGGGGATATTTGGTTAAGTAGATGTTTATCTGGGAAAGTCATCATCTGGCTAGCAGCATACTGAATGTTTCTAAGCAGCTAACTTATGTGTACTAAACAAATTTGGTTTGGCTGCAGCTAGAGCTGCCCTTTGGAAATTCTCAACATCCATTTGTTTGATTGAGCTGTCATTTTCAGTTGATCTGCTGATGATCTGTGTCACTTTGTTTAAATGTCCTAGTGTAGGTTTTTGGTTTTTTTTATATATATATACAGTGCAAAACCAGTCCACTTTCTGTGATGGATTAAAATGAGGTGAAATTTGAGAGTTACTCCTGTTTTCGATTTCTGTGCTCTGAGACAGGTGGGCTGGAATGACAAAGAACTTCACACACAAACACATTAGAACCAAAATGGAGTGGATGCCCTTATGATTTAAAACATCCGTGGATGTGTCAACTACCAAATGCTCCTGTTCAGAGAAGTTGCTGGGATTTGCACTTTAAACAACAAATGGTATTTATTTGGTCTATCTCATTCAGCTAAAGAACCTGGATAAAACTGATTTGGGGCTCTTTTTCTCATTCAAAATTCCCTGTGAGTGCATTAAGGGGCAGAGGTTTGGCCTCTGGTGAGAGAACACAAGGTTAAACCTGTGATCAAGTCTCTGGTGAGCAATAGGGAATGGAAACAGGCTCTCCTGCATGGTGGGAGTCTTCCACCCCAGTCTAGGGACTGGGCAGCATCTCTGGTGGTCTTAGCCCTGGAGACGTGTTTTTTGCAGGCACTTTCTAATAGACCAAAGGTTTGTAGCACTTGGTTCAGGTTTTCTGGATTTTGGGAAGTATTGCTCAAGTTTTGGGCTGTTGGTAGTGTTCCCTCAAGCTTGACATGAGTGAGGTATTGGTGTTCCCACTCATCTTGGAGAGGAGTGATGATTGTTGCAGCAAAGACAGAGAGGGATGTTGTGGTGCAAGGTGGGGTACGCCCAGCTCTGAGCATGGTGCCTGGGAGAGGATTCCCATAAACAGGCTCAACTTGGTGTTGGACCCCTAACCACTTCTGGCTTGATCTGTCCATCAGCCCTGTCCAGAGCCCACACTAAAATGCAGCTTTTCCTCATAGCCACTGTGGGCTCTTGTGCAAAACTCACTAGATTTCAGTCTTTGCTTTGGAGCTCTTTGCAGGCTCACTTTGCTGGTCTCCAGCTATTCCCATGTGGGCTGTGGGCCATACTTGAACCACCAAATAATGCTCTCCAGAGCAGCTGGACTGTGGTTTTGTAGGAAAGGTCTAAGAGATGCCAGAACACAAATTTATTTTCTAAGCTTGTTACCAGTTTAGCTTGTCACTGTGGCTCAGTTGTGCTCACCCAGTGGCTGCAAGTCTGCCCACAGGTGAGATGGAGGCATGTTGTGTATTGAGTGCCCTTTCAACACATCCACATGATAATACTTGTCTCTTTTTTCTCCTCTGACATACTTGGAGTTATGCATGGCCTTACCTAACCTGCTGAATTAAGGTTCACAGGAGTGTGGAGGAGGTCATCTAAATATCAGTTTGATGCCTACCTTGAAAGCTGCTCTAGGAAGAGTTGCTTTTATTTGACTTTGGTCTCTGATGAGCTTACCAAGGAAAGCTTAAAATGTAATTTTTCTTCTACTTCTTCCCTTGGAAAAATCTCTTCCATGAGCAGCAACTGCATTACAGATGCTTAAGCAAGCACAGCCTGCACTGCTTCTGCTGTGTTCTGCCCTCCAGACACAGAAACTGATGCTACAGTGAAGGGTATCTGGCAAAAGACCTCTTTTAGCCTTGAAAAGTAACAATCTAGCTTGAAAAATTCTGAGAATTTTTGGCTTTATTTTGAAAAAATAAAAAGAATTCAAGTAATTCTCAGAACTATGTCAGGAAAAGTCGCTTTATTTTCCTTACATTAAAAGAAAAATACTCCTCAAGCCATTTTTGCTCAAGGAGTTCATCACTTCCATGATTTAGCATGTGCCTCTGTGTATATGTTACATATACATTTTGTATATATACATTCTTGTCATTATAAACAGTACTTAGATCCACATCTGTAAACATAAATAGAGATATAGTTAAGTACTCTTTATAACAAAAGATTAGTCCAGAGTGACATAATAAGTAGAATTAAAGTATATAACAACCTCATGTTAGTCTGAGCTTGTAGGATCCTCTGTGATCCTTTGGGATGGAGAGCACTGCCTGGGCCAAGGTCTCTAATGGCATGGCATCCAATTACACTGAGGCTGAATTTGCTCCATTAAGTGCTATGTATTTATTTAAGCTGTCATATATCAGCCTGCACATGAAAACAATAGAACTTGTGAAGATTGCCAGTTTGAAAAGCAGATTATTTTTCAAGTTTGCTTCCAAGTTACTGGGATGAACCAGAAGCTTTCAGAGTGCTGATTTATTGCTCTCTGCTAGCAGCTCACCAGGACCTCTCTGCTCCTCCAAGATCAACAGCTTCATAGAAAGTGATACAAGGTGTATGGAACAAAGAGTGGAATAAATTACATTAGCAGTTAACTTTCTTTACAGTTAATACATATCAATAAATATCTACAAAATGGTTGAGGCTTTGACCAGGAAGCCATGTAAAATAAACTGAATAAACTGTAGTCCTCCACTTTTTCTTTCCTTATTTTTTTTATTGTTAAAGTCAAAATAGATCTAACTGATGTTAACTGTTTCACAGCAGGGATCTCGTTCTGGTTTCACACTGGTGTCAGTGTTGATTTTGGAGGGGGGATGTGATCAGTATAAGGACTGTCACTCCTCCTGCCTTACAACAGACTACTGGTGCTATTGGGAACACTTGGCATTTCCATACTGTCCTGCTTTGCATTTTCAAAGCACTGGGGAGAGATGAGCTATTTACCATGGAGCTCATCTGAGGCAAATGAGATAATATGATCCCATGGATGAAATGGGAAACCCAAGAGGGAATGGGAGAATTTGTTACTGGATATTTTTGCAAAAGCAACTGAGTGTGCAGTGTCAGAGCTGCTCCTTCCCAATATAAGCAAAGGCTCCATGGTTTGGTAGACCAGGGAGATGAGAGCCCAGGAGATCTTTCCTTTTAGCCCTGTGTGTGCTGAAATATATTCTTGATCTTTTTATAACTAGCTGCTCTTGAAAAACTCTAGTCTTTGCTGGTCAAAAACTCTGCAGTGGTTTCTGTGTTTGTAATATCTCTGTGAAGCTTTGGCTTGTTTGGAGGTTTCTAAACCCATGAGATAAGGGCAACTTTGACAGTCAGGCTTCTGGTCTCAAAGAGCTACAGGCAAAAGGTTTTCCCTGTTAGAACACTGATGCAGATGGACATAGCCAGTTTTTCTCCTTTTCCTCTAAAGAATGAGCAAAATGGGTAAGCAGAGTGTGATGTTACTCTGCATCCAAGTGAAGGCTGAAGCAAAGGGTGTTTTTTGGCTGAGGTTGCAAATACTTGTTAAAGAAGGAGCAGACATCTCCCAGCATTGGCTGGGGACCACCAGCAAGAGAGAAGTAAGAGTGGAAAACTCTTAGTGTTGAAAACCTCAAAGCAATCAACCCACAGAGAGCTTACCCTGCAGAGAGGTGCTAGGTGAAAATACAGCCAGGCACACACACACCCCCTCAGAGAAGTTTCTAAATTGCATGAGGAACAATTTTATAGGAAAGAGGTGACAACTTCCTGGATTTGCCTAATTTCTGGAAACACTTTTCCTTTTACAACAAGTCTCCTGATTGCTCAGCAAAACTCTCAGAGCTTTAATATTTGGGGGCTGGATTTTATTTTTAACTTCTCTTTTCCTATTCCATGATGATTTTTTTTTTGTAACAACATGGAAAAGAAAATGAAGCAGTTCTCAAAAGTGGGAAGAGAGAAATGGGAGAGTGGAGAGAAAATCAAAGGTTTTCAGGGAAAAAAGGGAGCTTCTCCTTTTTCAAACACCTCCTCATAGCAGAGGATGCTGATAGAGCTCAAAGAAGGAGCTGTGGTCACTGGCAATGGGGCAGTGAAGCATCCTTCAGGTGGGCTGAAGGAAGACATGAACAACATGACTGACTTTAAGATACTCCATAAATCCCAAGTATGGGACAGGTCCAAAATGTGCTGGGAAACAGAAATACATTTTATTGATCATAAATATTTTGTTGATGTTAAAAACTAATAAGTGCTGGTTTAGTTGTACATTTGGGACAGCCAGAATTTGGTTTGTCAGAACAAACTGTGGAGGTGTTTGCAGGAATGGACAGTGTCTGGAAAAAGTGGAGATGAGGCAGGATAAAAATGAAACAAATTCTTACACTCTGAAAACATATGTATGTTGTGTTGAGTCAGCTATAGATAAGAACTTGTCAAAGCCATGTGTGCCAGCCAAGAAACTCCATTTCATGGAGACATGGGAACAAATTATCATCCACATCTTGGAACAATCCCACTCAAAACAATGTTGTTGTGCAAGAATAAATGTGTTTCTCCATATGATAAAATAATCCTTGGGGCAGATGTGGTCTGTTTGTATGGGATTTTTTATTATTTGTTTTGTTAAGAAAATAAGATGATTTTACTCATCCAAAAGGGCTGGATAGAAACATATATTGATGTCCTACAGAAAGACACAGAATGCACCTGCACTTGTAACATGAAGTATAGTTACTCTTAAGATTCATGATTTTCCAATTGGCTAAGTACATCCTGCTTGCTACTGGGTGACCTTGTAGAGATATAACTACAGCACATGCTGCTGAGAAGTCACTTGCAGGAAAAATTGTGGTCCTGTATCTCCTTGGAAACAAATGGTGGAAAGCAGTCTTGCCAGACCTTGAGTTTTTGAAGTGTACAGCCTTGTAGGATTAATTATTTAATACTTTTCTTGATTAGTGTATTTGTTATGAGTACTTCTGTTAGAGTTTCAAGGACTTAACTACAGTGTATCACAGCGTCACTCAAATATCATTAAGACTCTCTCTCTGTAATTGCACAGTTAAAAAGCTGTCTGCCTACTGGTACACAAATTCTTCTGTCTTTGCTCTACAGCAGCTTGGTTCTCCAGAGGTGACTCCCTGAAACTCTAGCCATTCCTGAAATATTGGGTTGTAACATGTGAATGGGTACATCCTTGGTACCTTCCCATGTCCATTGGGCCTTCTCTGATCATTCCTCAGTTTTTACTCTTTCATCCTCAGCTGCCTTCTCCCCACTGGTCCATGTCTCGTAGTCTTCCCAAGTGGAGTGCAGGCAAGGGATCCCTTTGAGGTTCAGACATTTTTGCCATGATAGCGTGACCATACAGGCATGGGAGAGGGGATAGGGTGGCCCAGCATTCACAATTATTTTTTTTTAACCTACTGGTGCTTAGAATGAGAATTGCTCAGCTTCCCAAGGTGTTTGTAGGCTTAGTGCTGAAGTGCCTGCTGGCAGGAAGGAGTTAAATTCCTTTTTATTCATAACATGCTNCCCCCCAAGTGATTATACTTTGCTGCATTATAAGGGAACGAATGCATTTGTTTCTCAGGACCGTACTCTACCAGATACTGACATGTTCAACATCTCCTGTGGCTTACCAAACGCATCAGGGATGTGGACCTCCCTCTGTTTTCTCATTATGCCAAATAATGAAATGTGGAAATAATTCTAATCCTTTCTTCTGGTTGTGCTGTACCTCTGAAAATATGATAAACTCAATCCAATTAAAAGTCATTACCTCTACAAGGCTCAGTCTCTATCTGTAACCTTTGTTTTATAATTCACTCTGTTATCTGTCTTCATTAAAATTTGGTGGAATAGTCACCTTTTATTACTGCTTTCTGTTGGAAAGAGGCATGTGATTTCCAGTGCTACTTTGTGACACATCTCAGTTTAAAACAGTAAAGGTCTTCTAATGAGTAAAAACATGTTCAGTTACACTGATGTATTACAGTGAGATAAAGTTTCATCTGTGTTGATTAGAATACTGTAGGTTGAAGGAATTGTTTTGATTTAAAAATGTTCTTTTGCAGCAATAAGTTTTTTACTGTGCCAGGGGCTGTTAGAAGTGCATTTCCCTTTCTGTCTTACTCTAGCTGATACAGACTTAGTTACATTTTGTTCCTAGTTAGTATTTTCTATATATAAGTGGCTGAGCTCATCAATTCACATTTAACCTTCCCATTCTTAGTTTTTCCTCAACATGTTGGCTTCTCATGCCATGTCAGTGTAAGGATATGTCATGTTTACCATTATGGCAATTGAACAATGAACAAAAGCTGGTTTCTCTGATCCATTTACCTCCCTTTGCAGTGGCAAGTACTCAAGGCTCAAAATTTCAATGTAGATTTTATTTTTTTCCCTTGGGTCTACTTCATATAGAGAGTTACAAAGGGCATTAGTGAGTCTGTGTTAGCTGCTGCAGATCCACACAGTTGAAATATTTTACTAAGGTACAAATTTAGCTGGTAGAGTTTCAGCATGTTTTGGACTGCCTCTCAGCCAGCGTAGATCCCTACAAACTCCTTGCTAGCTGCAGATCTGGCTCTCAGTATATCAAATCCTCCAACTGGTATTTCCCTTTTTTCCCCCTTGCTCCCTGTAACCCAGAGAAGATTTTGAAAGTCAAATATATATTTATTCCATTGAGGAAACTTTATCAACCAGCACCAAAGTTTATTGGCACTAGCTAGTGATATAATAGGTAGTTTAAACCCTGCTAACTGCGAATAATTTTTCAGCTGTGTTTATGATTGCAGTAGGCTCTAACAGGCCAGAAGTACAGATAACATAAATATTTCTACCAGGGATGGCTGTACTGGAACTATAAATAAGATTAGACTTAACTTGTAAATAAATTCAGTGTGTGCCAGCCAACATTTATAATTCTTTGTTGCTGCATGTAATGCAGTAATTTATATGGGAAGTGCACAGGAACAGAAGCAGCCAAATTTTGCTTTTCAGTTATGCAGGTGCAACTTCCCCTGACATCAAGGAAAGCAGCTCCTGTGGAAATGAAAGTAGACTTTGACCTGTAGTCTCTTAGTGCTGGACCCTCATTAAAAGCCAGCGTCTGGTCCACATCAGATGCTTTTGACTGTGTTACTCAATTAGACACCACTGACACTAGACAGAGCACCAAGAGCTACTAGTTATTGGAGGGGCTGATAGTGAGAATTGCCAGAGACCACGGGCAGATCCCTATGTAGTTACTATATTATGACTTTGCTGGTTTAGTAGCAACACTTGGCAATGCAGAAATTATCTTCTGATGCTCTTGTCTCTAACTTTGCTTTTTATTTGCCTGAAGACAGATCTCTCCCAAGCCCTTAGGGCTCGGAGTACTCATCCTACCATCAGGGGAGCTCACTTCTGCTCCCAGTATGAGACTCTTGTTTCAGGGTTATTTTGTGCAGACAGAATAATGTAAGAAGTAAAAGCTGCTTCCTGTGCAAGGATGGGTTTTAATTTGTCTTGGGAATTGCCTGTACTACTCTAACTGACGTGCATCTTGCCACAAGGCACAGACAGAAGCTACTAGGGAGTCCTAAGGTATTTGCAGTGGGCGATCCAAACTGAGTTCCCTTTCCATTTCATGTACATACTGCAGCCCACGGTGCAGCACCATTAGAAGTTGGTGATTTCTGTACTTCAGCCCTAAAGCACGTTGTGCTCGGGCTGCCTTCTCCTCCTGTCTTTGTCTGTGCAGCTGTTCCTACAACTCCCTCTTCTGCCGGCGCTGCAGAAAGGTTTGCTCAATGCTGAGCTTGCTGTGCCAGTGCCCTCGGAGATCTGCAGCCTCGTGAGCATGAAGGGAAAACTGAAATCTGGGCACCAAGTTTCCCTCTCATTTTGTTACATTAGCATCAAGCCTAAGAAATTCAAGCGACTTTGGCTAACTCCAGGACAGACTCTGCTCTCATTTATTCCATGGTGGAAGTCTAAAGTAATTACTTTGGATGTAACAGTTGTGTAAGAGAAATTAGAATCTGGCCTTTGGTCCCCTTGCTCTCGTTGCATGAATGTGGCTTTGGGGGTTGGACCCTTTTGATGTGTTCAGGACAACTTTGGCTTTCTCGTGCTTGTGCTTAGGGTCAAGTAAAAGAAGTAAGCAAAATACCCACACATTGGAAGGCTAAAGCTTGTGAAAGTGTTTTTCCTTAGTAATTGAAGTAATGGTTCAAAACTCCTTCAAGCCCTGTGTTTATCTCTCAACCTGTAATAATTTTGTTTGTGCAACCAAACTTTCTGTCTCTAAACCCATTTTTCTCTCCCCTTAGTTGAATGATTTTACCCACCTGGGAATTACTGGTTCTGTTTAGAATCTAATCTCATTTGATTAGAACTGTCTGGTGCTTTTCACAGTGATGTCCTGACTGGGGGCCCCCAGGCTGTGTTAAAATACAAATAACACTGAATTGTCATTAGGTTTAGTTCCACAGAACAGGTGTGTAAGTAGTGAGAGGCACAACCCTGTTTCCAGTATGTTAACTGATAAAATGTTCAGGTAAAATAACGCAGCTCTTGACTAGAGTCCCTTCTGTGCCTTGGAGATAGAAATCCAGCCTCTGCATGTTTCTGAAGCCAAGAATCCTTCTCTGCTTCCCCTCTAAAGGATGTAAAAGTGGTACCTGTTGAGCCTTGACTACCTGGTATGGGACTATCAGGTGGCTCTGTTTAGTTCACCACTGGCTATATGCTTCTTTGGAAGCTAATGGGTTTTCTTCTCTTAATTTTCTGCTTTTTCTGACCTCCTGTGTCTTACACTGATGTGGATATATTTTGTCATCAATCAGTCTCTGCCTCTAACAGGTTTTTTTTTCTCTAATACTTGTTCAAACAAATTCAGATAAAGGTGTCCCATTTGTATGCCACAGGAAATGCCTGCTTCCTTTTCAGATATTCCTGCAAATACTTTGTGCTGATTTCCTCAGTGCAGAACAGAAATGCTTAGGTCAAACAAATAGAAATGTACTCTGGTCTCTTCTAAGGATCTGATTCAGGGCTTTGTGGTACGTTTAAGTTCACCTTTGGCTTATGCAGGAGAAGGGACTAATTCACCAGATCCTACCATGCTCCACCAAAGACTTCATCAAAACATCCTCCCCAAAGGCTCATATCGGGCTTGGTCAAAAGAGCTAGAGGAGCTCAAAGCTCCTGATATTTGATGGGCTTCTCCCATCAAACAGCAGAGCCAAGACCTTCTGATGTCTGGGCTTTGAGGCTAGGGGTCAACTTTCTCACCTTTGTGAAGGTGTAGGCATGAACCTATGTGCTTCTTATTGTAAAAAGCCACTTCCACATTTATCTCTGCTTTTACTTTGTCCTGCTTGGAAGGTGATGGCATTAGAAACACTTCTGAAGTAGGCTCTCTAGATGTTTTTGCTTCCAGCCTACCTCTCACATCTGGAGTAATCAGCCATTCAGCTTATCATGAAGTTGCTGGTGGTCATGTGCATGATCCCATGTGTGGAGAGCTAGTTTTATCAGTCAATAGTCACTCTGGGGGTGTGTATCTTCCGGCACAAACTGCCTCGAAGAAAGGGAGAATGGATAGTCTGTTTGGGTACATTTCTGGAGTGGCATTGGGTCTGGAGATCTCTATGCAGACTTGATCCTTGGAGGACTTTGTATGAACCTTGCATTAAAGACCACCCTGAAACACTGACAGATGTGACAGGTTGATGTGTCCCCTTGACATGAGATGCCATCGTGTGGCTTTTGAGCTTTCATTGAACATGTGGCCCAGTATGCTTTTGAAAACAGTGTGTCTTTGCCTCCTAGCAATTGTGCCAGTGGAAAGCACTTTGGGTTGTGTTCAGCAACCTCTGCCTCCCTCAGTCACTGCCTCCTGCCTAATTGCTCTTGGAGAGGAAAAGCTTGCTGAACTGCTAAGAGACATCCAAATGGAAGGAAGTCCTCTCCTCCCAGCCATATGTAGAAGCCCTCTTGGTCTCAAAATGACCCCAGGCCACATAGCTAGGTGGTAGCTTTGGCACATTGCTCCTCTGTCCTCATCAGGCATATCCCTAGCACTCAGCCACGTGGATTCTTTCCTGCTGGCATGCAAGGCTGTGTCAAAAGGGCAAACACAGGTGTCCACCCTGGTATTTTAGTACCAATTAACCTTTCCTCTTGGGTTTCCTTTGAAGCTTGCTCATGTTTTTATTGTAAAATATCAGTGAAAGAATTTTATGGAGGCTAATATCTAAGCTTCCACGTTACCTAATATCATTTGTTCTGTTATCAGGGGCCTTGATTTTTGTTTCATCCCATTTCTAGTGGGGATAATTACTGGGCTTTAAAGAAGCCATCTTGAATTTCCACAATGCAGTGCTGTCTGTGCAAATGATTTGCAGTTTGCTGGGAAAGTGATGTTTATCAGCACAGTCCCTGGGTCTCATTCTAACCTTACAAAGATTTTTCTATCAGGCAATACCCCATGGTTTTGCTGGAAGTCCCTTGGAGCCATGTGGGTGTCAATTTTAAGGGGAATAGTCCTACACCCTCTGAAAATGAAGACCAGATCCTTGCTTCATGTATGTTGATTTTAATATAGCTCCTTCTATTCTTAATTTCACAAATATGTCTTAATGGTCTTCCAGTCTCTTGGTCAGGCGTAATTCAACTTTTTGTTTATTTTGAGGTTTTAAAATATATTTTTTTGCTAGAATAAGTTGCTATTTCAGGCAGAATAATATTCCAGTAATCCCTTTTACCCACACTGTTAGGGCTTTGGGGCATATAGGAGTATTATATTTTCCAAAGCTTTCAAACTGAAAGCCCACGTTTAACGACGACATTGGGTGTGGCTGCTGGAAATCAAAGGAGGCACAATAGACCCAGCAAAAGGACTTGTCTCCCTGCCAGGCTTCCAGAGGCCAATTTATCAGCTGCAGGTTTGACCCTATATGGCTAAAAACGAGCGTAGCCAGAATGACTGAGATAAGTATAACTGAGGCCTTTTTGAGTCTGCGAAAGAGAAATTAAACTGGACTGTCCCTGGGGGAGAGGAAACATCTGTAAAGCTGTGCTTGCTAAATGTTTGAGGCTCATGGGCAGGCACTGCTGGCAAGTAGGGCTGAGGAAGGTGGCCCTTTGGGGAAAGGCAAAGAGCAGATCCCTTCTTGCTGTGACTCAAACAATTCAGCTGAGGAGAGCCTTGGTTTTGTGGGGCACTGCTTGCTGGGGTAGGGACAACAGCATTGACTGTGTGAGATGAGGTTTTTAAGGGGCTTGAGTGTCAGGCACCCAGCTGTCATGGAAAATCAGTAGGATTTAGATGCCTGAAGTTTTTAAGCCCCCCCGCCCCTTCCAGTGAGCCATGTGCTTATCATCATCCAGATCACTTTCCTTGTGTGATTTTTCTTCCTGCACCCCATGTGTATACACGGGTTAGAGGATTTTTTTTCCCCGTTTCAAAACCAGCTGAAGTCTTTTAGGCAGGACTGCAATCTAAACAGTTGGGGAAAGACATTTGAGTGGGAGTGACCCTTCCCTGGGTGGACGCAACATCATTGCCACCCTGTGAATTTAGGGAGCGCATCAGAGTTTTGGGGATGCTCAAGAGGTGCAGACTAGCCACTTTGTCCCACCATGCTGGAGCAGAGCCACGTTTGAAGGCAGCAGCAATGCCATAGTGTATCAGAGATGGTTGTTAAATGTGGTTATCTCTGTGCAGGTCAGAGTGAGTGGTGGCATCCAGGTGGAGCTGTCTCTCTACTGTTTTCGTGTCTTCTTTCTTGTCCCTTGAAGCCTGGGCTGAGTTTTGCTGTGAGCAGGAAAGTATGGGTATGGGCTCACAGGTGCTAGGCACAAAACATGCTCTCTGCACCGGTGGTTTCACAAGCCTTTTTAAAATCTTTGCCAAACTCAGGACCACTGAGCTATGACAGGCAGGATTTCTGAAGCATAAGAGATGGAAAATCCTTCTGTATGTCCTTCTCAGCTAAATGGTAGAATCAGTCAAGATTTTTCTCTTCTTAGATCACCAGGTATTAGAAAAGTGACAAACTAATCAATATTGGGTTCAGTCGTTAAAGTGCAGGGGAGAGTTTGCCAAATCAGAGGCCAGGGGAATGGGTAGCTGAACTTTCTTGTGACACGTATGAGGTCATAGCCAGTGCCACATAAAAGAAAGAAAAACAGTTCATGGCTGTGAATAAATTGCTCACAGATGAAGAATCCAGTTTGCCAGTCATGTGATGGCAGCAATCTATTCAAATGATTTGTTATGTCCCAGTGTTTGTCTTAGGCAGTACCAGAAGCATGAAAGTACAGATATAAAACTGTGAGATAATATGTAGCAAAGATGTGAGAGATAATGGGCTATGACCAGTTTCCAGTGGAAAAGGCATACGGTGCTAATCTACCATGGATAGTTTCTTAAATGAGCAAGAAATTGAAAGAACATTTTGAAGTTTCCTGTTTCTTGACTGAAACGGAGTCATTCTGAGCGCCGAGCCCAGCGTAACACTTTAATTTCTGGGCCAACCATATTATGCAAATATCCTCATGCTCAGATCTTAAATGTCCCATCTCTCAACTTCATTACTTGGAGAATAGTATTTCACCTCCTATTGAGGTTTGAATTAAATGGAATTGAGTTCTGGTGTGTAGGAAAAGTACAGTAACAATTAATAAAGTTAAACGAATGTAAATAATTTTCTTCTAGTTTCTCTTTTTGCTCCTTATTTTTGTGTACTGTATTGCTGGTGCAGCTAAAGCCCCTGCTGAAGCCACTCAGTTTTTTGACCGAAAGGAATTTACAATCAACCTTACATTTGGAGCTGTCAAAAATAGTGAGGTTTTTTTCCTTTTTGTTTGCTGGCTAAGCCCCAGAGATGAAGGGTTATTTTTTTAATGTGTTTTGGATCTGCCCCAGGTTTTTTGGGTGTGGGGTTTTTTTTGTTTTGTTTTGTTGTTTTTTTTTTGGTTTTTTTTTTTTTTTTGCAACAGTAAGAAGAGAAGGTTCATGTTCTCTATAAGGTGCTGTTTGGATCCAGAACTTATTTTAGACCATTGCGTTTCTTGGAGGTCAATAGTAAGACATTGATTTACATCAGCTGAAGTTCTTGCCAACAGTTGTGTGGTAGGCTGGATCCTTTCTTCCAAAGACTAATTGGAGGCTATCAAACTTAATTTTGGCTACTTTTAGGTTCAGTCTGTCTCTCTGAAAGACCAGTAAAGCTTTCCTGCTTTTCACTTCACTTATATTTCAGTTGTAACATATAATGCTGGCTTTCAATTGTAATTTCAAAGAGTATATGATGCAAAGCGCTGTATCCACACCAGATTGGACAATAGGGTGTGTCTGCCTAAACATCTGTATGTAATTCCCTCGCTTGTGTTCAATGATAGAAACCACTTTTGATGTCAGGAATATTCAGACACACTGTGTACCCCCAGGCCTACAAGAGAGAAAAGGTTCAGTTCCTTCCATAGGGAGGCTCTGCTGCAGGACTAGTGATTGATGAAGGTGCTGCCTACCAAACTGTCCTCTCCATTTCATCTGCAGGCTGAAAGGGTTTCATATGCAAAATCTGTCAGGATATTTCAAGTCCTACTGTTTGGCTTTATTTTCCAGGTGATGAATGTTTGTATGAAAGCTTTCCTGAACTTCCTTTGGAGGAAGCACCAGAAGCTGATGGAGAGGCTGCAAATGTTCAGTGTCCATCGTCTATCAGCATTCAAGAGCCATCTTCTCCAGCAACTTCCAGCGAAGCTTTCACACCAAAGGAGAGTTCTCCTTATAAAGCTCCAATATATATTCCTGATGACATTCCCATTCCTTCAGAGTTTGAGCTCCGAGAATCCAACGTTCCAGGAGCAGGATTAGGGATATGGACCAAAAGGAAGATTGAAGCTGGGGAGAAATTTGGCCCTTTCATAGGAGAGCAACGACCACACCTTAAAGATCCCAGTTACGGTTGGGAGGTAAGACACTGAACATTCTTTCGGTCTGTTGAACTTTCTTGTGTGTCTATAAACACAGAAGTATTTGCAGAAGTTGAGTCCTACCCTGTAGCAGCGAGGGGATATTTGTGTGCATGGAGATGGCTTTGTGGCCTTTGGGGTTTTCTGAATGGAAACAAATGTAAATCAAAGAAAGAAAAGAAGGCTGTGGAATTATTGTTGCTCTTTGTGCATGAAATCTGTCTGGGTGGATATTGGCAGGTGATGCCTCTTTTGGGGAAAGAGAGGAGGAAGTTGTGTTGTTGGAACATTTCTGTACCATTTTTAGTCTGCTCTTGGACAGTCCTGCAGGATGTCTACAGTTGAGGGACTTGCAAAGGACACTGCACTCTGTTTGAAAAGGAACTGGGTGCTGCTTCCAGGGCTGTGAATCATCACTGTCTATTGACAATGATTAGAATAGCTCTAAAAATCTGGTATTGTGTGACTAAAATTGCTGTTGCAGAACCTTGTGCTTACCTGGGGACGTGGAAAGCTGGGGATTTGACCTGGCTTCCATTGAGCCTAATGAGAGTTATGCCACGCATTTGGTGCATTATGTTTGGATGCTGGTGTCCAACCTAACACACATGGGGATGATGTGGCTCTTGCTAGTTCTGCAGATGCTCTGAGAAGCGTTGCTTTTCCTGAAGGAGCTCAGGGCCCCCTTTGGCAAGTACAGCAGTTGCCTTTTACTTTCCCTTCCATCAGGGGGCAATGTGTTTTCCTCTCTGTGATATTGCTGTGGAGCTGGCTGAACTGCAGGTCCATGGTCGGGTCAGGGCTTTAGACTTCAAGTGGTGCCCTTTGCCAGTTGTGTTACAGTGTAACAAATGTTCTCACGTGGTTTTATTCAGCATGTTAACAATGTGCTGCAGAAACAGAGAAGCAATCTCAGCTTTCCATCTCTAAGTTTCCTTTGGTTTCTGATAAGAGGAGAAATGCAGAGTTTGAAGGGCTCTGTTGGGGCAGGACTGACCTCTGGAGAGATGGGAGGTTCATTCTCCCAGGAAAAATGGAGTTTCACTGTGGAGCAAACCCTTGCAGATATGGAGGAAAATAAGATCAAATCAAACCTCTAACTGTCCATAAATACTTGGTGAGTTCATTCCAAACTTTCCATCCTGTTGTTTAACCTGTGGTGAGACCTGTGACAATGTGACAGAATAGTGTCAAGAGAAATTATAGACTTGGCAGCAATCTATTGAGTTAACAGGCCCTCATGCAATATAATTGCTGGTGAGAAATCTTTATTATTTGAAAAAGGCACCAGGAAACCATAAAATCTGACCTTTAACCACACCACAATTAAGCTCAGATATTGATAACAGAAACTGGAGCAAAACTGCTGGGAAACAGCTGTACTTGGGGGTTTAATATAGTCTGAAATCAGGATATTTTAGACTGGATCTTCAGTTGGTGTAGTGCAGGGATTGTCCCTCTATAACTCAGGGAAGCCCATCTTGATTTTCACACCCTTACATGCTGATAATGTGCTGCAATATTAGAGACTAGTTTTCTTGCTTAAAATATTCGGACTTTGGAGTCTACAGAATCCAGTCAAGAATTGCACATATTGATAATGCTGGAAACCCAGCTGGCGGATTGAATCATTTTCAAGCTGCAGGACTTATGCTATTTGAACAGTTATGTATTTGGGACAGCTAGGGAGGAGCTATTGAAAAGTGCTGGAGCAAAATCACACAAAACCAACCAGTCGAGTTCTTCTGCAGTTTGGCTACCTCATCTAGAAGTACTCTGCAGTGCTCAGGGGAGCTTGAAACAGAACATTTTCCCAAAAAGAAGTGTGTTAAGTACATTCATTGTAATTGAAGGGGGACAAAGATACATTGGTTAACAGTTTATATGACGAATAAAATGACATGCAGTGAAGGTTAAGATGAAAGGATAGTTGTGGGGGGACCTACCAGTGCTGGAGGAAGGATCTTACCAGTGCCCATCCCAGGCCAAATGCTCATCATCACACTGCCTGGGAAACCACCACTTCCTTGGATCTGTGCTTTGGGATAAGAAATGGAGAAAGAAGCTGTTATGGCTGTGTGGGTTCAGACAGTGTCAAAGGAAGCATGGGATGGTGAGGGCAGGGTATCATTTACTGAGGTTTGAGTGCAGTCTTGGGAATTTAAGCTTTTCTGCTGCTGTTTTTTCTGCCTGAATGGGCACTTTTGTGAAACAGGTGCCAGTAAGTCAGTTAGCAAAAGGAGAAGCCAGTCTGCTGTTGGTAATATTAAGGTGAAATTTCACTAGTGTATTTTAAATGGAGGGAGGATGGAACCAAAACTTCTGTATGGTGTACTGACTGTGGATTTTAAGTGGTTTTGTAGTTCAAGTGGGTCAAAAATCTTTCTTTCTACAGTGATTCTCACTAAGTGAATTGCACTGATGCAGATGCTCTCACAGTATTCTCTTATCTTTGATTATATGCAATTCCTACAAAAGTTCATGGTGCTATAGAGGTCAGCTGTGTCTGGTGGCTTCAAAAGGTGAGAAGTTTCAAACTGCTCAGACTGCTCGCTGGTCCCACAGCCCAAATAAAACATGTTGCTGTGTCCTGACTTTTACTTGTTTCTTCACAGAATCACTGACTCAACCTCACACGTGTTTTGCCCAGAGAAATACATAGTGGGGTTGTAACGTTGCTAATTCTTGTGTACTTATTTAATGTTCTTAAATAGACTCCTCTGTGGCTACAGAAAGGATGATTAATTTCCATTTTTCTGAGTTTACAGTGAAACACCAAATGTGCAATGGTGTTTGGCTTTCAAAGATGATGAAGGAAGAGGTTCTTTTCAAGAACATAATTAATATAAACATATTAAGGTTTTAGAAGGAAAGCTGAGCATCTTCCTCAGCTGTTTTTTGATGCTGCGTGTAGTATCAATTTTGCTATGAAAGATTTGTTTCCTTTTTTGCAGTTGTTCAAGATTCCTAAGTATCCTAGAGTTTTTAACTAGAAAATTCCAAATCATGAACATTGCAGGAAAGAGGTTACAGCTGCGCACAAATCTGGACTGTAACTACATTTTTGGAAAGGACATTATTATTCCCTTGCAAAAAGTTGTCATAGTTTTGGGTATTTCCAGCTGTGGGATACTTCCAACTTCCAGTTTTTGTGACTGACGTCCATCTGAGTTGATACTAGGATTAGCCTTTAGTGGTCAGGAGAGAAGTGTAAGCTGGAGGAACTGCTGCTGTTAAATTTTGCAGCCAGGCAGTTGATAATAAAGAAAAATTTGCTGCAGAAGGCCGAGGAATTTCATGGGGCTTGATCCTACCTTCCCCTATAGCAAGCCTCCCTATGGCATCGACGTGGAGCTTTGTCCGAGCGAGTCCAAGAAAACAATGTCTATTGTGTCCATTTATATACTTCAGCCATAAACCACACTCTGGGATAAAGAGAATTTGTTGTGATATTGTTGTGCTTGGGTCATGATTAGAGTGCTGTAGACCAGTTTAAATGAAAAGCCATAAATTTGAATTTTCCCTCATTTTGTGGGTCTAGAGCTGAGCATTATCTAATCAGGTATTGGGTAGCTAAAGTACAAATCGAACAGGGGGGCACTGGACAAGGGGAAAGGTCAAGTTTTTTTGCAGTTTGTCACTGAGGTTTTAGTATTTGCAGGCAGCTGAATATCTGAGGGGGTCGAGGGGGCTCTTGCTCAGTGATTGTTTGAAAAGGGAAAATTGACTGCTGCTTAATCAACAAAGAAAACAAGCTTTTAAGGGATGGCAGTGTTTATTTATTTATTTTTAAACAAATAAGGGAACACAAATTTAGTGATTTCATCATGGTTCATGGCCTGCTATGAAAAACAACTTAGGAGAGTGTTTCAAAGAAAGGCTTTGAATAGGTCACCACAGCACAGGCACCTATCTTCAGCCAGCATCTTCTGGAGTATCCCAAATTCAGGTCTCTGACTGTTATAGCAAACTCAAAGTTCCATTTATAGGGGCAATTTCTTTGCCACTCTTTTTATCCTAAACTTTTATTTCTTTAGTGGGAAAGCAAACCTAACAGCAATAAACTGTAATAAATCAAAGCTGTCACAGAAGTAAAAAATATGTTAGAGCTTTATAAAGCAGCATATAATCTCTTTGTGTATATATGTGTCTCCTGTCTTGACAGTGAGGCTGAAAAACATCTCAGATTTGGGAGAGCATGCTTGAGGTGATGCTATTGCTCCTAAATGGAAACTAGGACATTTGGCTATTTGTTTACTTTTCCTCTAACATTTTTGATGTGATTCTTTGGGGAAAGCTGTACAACTTCTTAAAAATAGTTTTGGAGTACAAGCTCCCGTTGCTTTATAGGGACTGGAAGAGTTGCAATTTTCTGTTTCAATTCTGCACTCTTTGGCTTTTTCTTGGCATTTTTTTCAAATTGTAATTTAGGTTTCTTTGGGATTCTGGGTTCTAGGTGTCCCATCTTTATTTTTATAAATTAAATAAGAAGTTATAAAAATTAGAGTTATAGGCTTTTAGGGTTGGAATCTCTCATATGTGCTGCCAAATCCAAGCTGTGGCACCTAAACAGCTTGGTTTTCTTGTTCTTAGCATCCAAAACCTTCCACTGTAATCAATGAGAGTTACCAGCTGATTCCTCTCTATGTATGGATGTTACCCCCCATTTTTGTGTCCTCCTTTGGAAAATCTATGTCAGCATGTTGAAAGCATCACCTGCCTCTTTTCTTATAAAAACAGACCAAAAAGTAGCATCTTCTACATAGCACACGTGGGATTCACATATCTTAAAACTCATGTTAAGCTATTCTTAATGAACAACAACAGTGTAAGGGAAATAACCTCCCTGTAGTCAGTGAAATCACACTGGGAGAGGGCAGCAGATTATGTCTTTTACAAAAGGAAAAATAAAAGGAACAAAGGCTTAATCACTTCTGAATATTTTTCTTTGGGCTATGGAGTTTGTCCTAGTGTTAAATAAAAAAACCCCTTAATTTTCTACTGTTGTCTGACACTTTCACACTGCACTGACTGTTACAGACCAAGTCTCAATGTTTCCCTGAATTGTTTTTAAGAGCATTAACACACAAAGCAGCTCCACACTCAACCAGGTCGTTGGAGACTGGGAAATTATAATACAAATCCCTTGCTTATATTTTCTCCTTGCATATGAATTTCAGTAGTATAGAGACTTCAGGAACCTTTACAAAATGATTATTGGAACAAAATCAGGAATTGGAATGTGAGTTATTCTTAGTTGGAATTTAAAAGAAATATTTTGTTTTATAGTGGGGGGCAGGGATACTTTTTGATCCATACAAGACCAACCTACTTTTGTAGATAGCGTTTTCTTCTCCAGGTCAACAGACCATCCACTTCTGGCAGCTGCAGGTGGGGGATGACATCCTTACCTTTTCTTCAACACATATAGGTGATGCTTTATCCCATTTGGAGCTCAGCTTTGCAAGGCATAGAGCATTCTGGCTGAGATCCAATAAAGCACTTAAGCACAGGCTTATCGTCAACAGGATTACCCAGGTGTTTGAGCTAAGCACGTGCTTAGCTGCTGTGTTAAGCTTTCTGTTAGGGACATAGTGTTCAGTGCCACCAAGGATGGAGTTCATATTGTATATCTTGCCTGGGAAGAGTGTGCACAAGGGTGCTTCAGACAGACCCTTGAAAGTTGCCTACAAAACAGACCTTACTCATGGTGCTTCTAACATTACCAGTCTGAATTCTTCTGTTGTTTACATCTGTGTCTTGTGGTGAGGCTGTGACTAAGTCAGATGCTACCTCAGTGATACGAGTTCTGCATCAAGGCAGACAGATGCCTTTATGAGCAAGGTGTTGCTCTTAAGAGGCAAAATCAATTGTAGAACCCAACCAGCTACCTGGCTGTTAACAGCAGCCTTCTCCCTGCTTAGAGGACAGGCAGCTAATAATTACAAATGAAAAAACATCAGGTCCTTGAATAACGAGATAGGAGCAAGTGGGCTTGTCATTCAGTTTGAATTAAATCTATCGGCAGCAAAGGGGAGCTGTTGGTCTTTTGGGTTGTTTCAAGTGGATGGTAAAGGGTTAGGACAGGGGGACAACACATGGTAGTCTGCTCTTGTCTTCCTCTACTGTTACTTACTTCCACTCTTCAAATCTCCTCATTCTTTGATTAACATGATTAAGCAGAGATTCACAGTGTGAGGTCAGTGGGACATGATGCTCAATTCTTTTTGGCAAAGACCACAACCTTTCTTCACTCAGCCAAAGCTACTGGTCACTGGAAGGAGAGGATGATCTGCAAACCTCCCTCTTTGGCTGCCAGATTCTCAGAAAACACTCAGAACTGTATCACAGAAGATAGCCCAGAGGCTGTAGTGGCTGCCAGAAGGGTGGTGCCACTTGCCCCTGTCCTGAGCCAGCTTTGGTACTGCTGCTGCTCACAGATAAGTCACTGAGTCAACCCAAAGCCAACGTGGAAGCAGCATCAGGAAGAGGTTTTTGGCTGAGTGGGTACTGGTGTGGCACAACTGTGCACTCTCACATGAAACCTTTGTCTCAATAAAATCTGAAATGGTTTGTGTAGAATTGACTGTTTCTCCACCCATGGTGGATGCTCCACCATGTCCTTGACCTTGAGGGCAGAAAATCACCCACTTTCTGTGGCTTTAGACTGTTCCATAAACCTCTTTGTAGGTCTGTGTGTGTATTCCTCACAAAGCCACCAAGGTTTTAATTTAATCAGGAGGAGCATTAACTCCTGAGGGAAGCAGAGTGAAACCATAAGGGTCAAGGGGACTTAGAAGAAGGAAGGGCAGAAAGAAGTTTGTGGGTTTGTTGTTTTTTTTACCTTCAGAGCAGAACTGGGAGCTGTTTCAGGAATTTATATTCCTTTTCAAAATAAGATAGTTATTATTTGCTCAAATATGACCCAGGGAGATTTTTTTAGTTAAGTTCAGTAGCACTGTGTCCAAACAGGTAATAGCGCTAAATAAACTGAGAGAAAAGCTGATGTTGGTGTAGATCTGTGAGATTATCAAAACATGAAGAAACATAATTGTGAGGCATGCCAGATGTCCCTTTAAATGACAAAACCTGTAAATTGAATTTAGCCTTTAAGACAACATCAGAAGAAAAAATAAAAAGATGGAATTGAAGAGCATAATAATTGCATCTAAAATAATTGACAAACCATCATAATTCTTCCCATTAAATAAATATGTTATAAAAAAATTTATTGTGAAATGCCACATTATACAAGCCAGGATTCAAAGATGAGTTCTTTGCATTAAGTACAGTAGATGCCATTAAGGAAAACAGTCAATATGTCACTAAGCCACAGCCTGTAAAATTAAATTGATTTGGTAAATGTAAGTAAGATAGATCTGTTTGCTTTCATCATCAATTTTGAGTGGGTGAACAGGTGATGTCACCAACCTGGGAGCGATAAAGATGCAGGACCATCTGGAAAGCTTTGTGATGGATGGGCAACTGCTTTTGGATAGTGACAGTGCTGTGGTACTTTGTCACTTGGGATGCAGTACTTAATAACTTTTCAATACCATCATAATAAATTTCACTGCCTTATTAATATAGAAATGGTGAGTTATTACTGTGATGGCTATTGTAAATAACAGGAGATGCAGCTGTCAGAAGCTGATTGTTTGGGCATGTTTCTTTAAGCAACACAGTTGACTTGGGATAATCAACGTATGTCTATACCAGCAGAGTTTATTGCTCTTGTCGAAAGAAAAAGCTGCATTATTCAAAAATTATATGAAGTCCATAATAAAAAAGTTTAATATATTATCAGATTTTTCCTATAAGTTTCCTAACACAGAACAATAAATCACTTTTAATAATGCCTTTCCGTCTACAATAATATCCTTATGCTGTAATAATGTCCTCTCCTAACTATTTGCCAAACAGAACTTCTGAAAGAGCAGAAAGGTATCTCTCACTCATCAGAACACTTAGAAAATGAAATCTCCCTATTTCATTAAAAGGTTACTTTTGATACAAAGCTGATGGGCTCTCACTGTGTTCTTTTTAATTTTAATTGAACAGATGTAGTTAAAAGTAATCTATGACAAAGAAATACAGACAAAATTATAACCATGTGTCCCTAAATACTGGCAGGAAAGAGCATCTGGGGGTGTTTTATGAAAGCCCAGGGCTGCTCTGTGACATTGCTGCTAATGTCACAGGTCTGAGGACTGGAGAGAAACAAAATGCATAGACAGTTGTTAGCAGAAGACGAATTACCAGATCAATCATTTAGCACCATTCAGAGTATTAGACCATTGTTCCCCGGGAAGATAATTAAATCAATGATGTCTTTCTTATTTGTGTAGAGAGGCACAAACTTGTAAAGAATATCCAAAGCTCCTCAAACATATTATTTCTGGACAGTTTTTTTTTTAAACCCTCCTGACTTTGCCTTTCAGGCTCTAGCTTTGTCCCTCTTTTCAATTAAATGTCTCTCCACCATTTCTATGACTGCTGAAAAGAGAGCCAGCAGTCTATTAACAGGCAATAAAGTTCAGGAAGCCTAGGACTAGTTTCTTAGGTCAGAGGTGAAAATTGCATGCTAAATGAAACAAAGGTGTGTCTTGATGGTTCAACAAGCAGCGGAGAGACAAGCACACACGCGGGGCAGGAGGAGACAGTCATCATTAAACAGAAGCAAATGAAGACAGGAGTTAGTGTACAGCAAACTGCTTATTAACCCAAATGAACACATGCACTTCAGAGGATGGAGAGCTGATGTCTGGCGTTTCAATCGCTGCGTGGTTTAACAGTACCATTGCAATCTGGGCTTTGGGGCTAATAAAGACATCTCTGGACTTTCAAAACAACACAGAAACCCCAACTCCTTGCTAGAGCCTGTGGATTGGGATGTGTTTGCCAGAATGGCATGAAAATATAGATAGTGGGCAGGAAAGACTAGAAAACAATAATTGGCTAATAGGGTATTTCTACCACAGAGAATATTAATATGGTGTTTTACTGAAGTGTCAGCCCTCATGTCTCCTGGCTGAATGATATGTGACACACACAGGAGTGAAGACATGGATTGTCAAAATCCAGTTTGATTTCACCCATTCTCATAAACTTTGAAGCATGCAGTAAGAATTAAGTAGGAAAAAAAATACAAATGTTAAGTAGCCCTTCCTTTTAACGTGCAGCCCTAACATTTGGTGTGGAAAGATGTAAAAGATCCCACAAAAGGCACAACTTTTCATCAGGTGAAGCCTGCAGTGTAAAGGGGCTCTTGTGTATAGTGGGTTTCCCAAAGTGTTGTTCTTAGTCTTAACTTGATGAAGTGTGTTGGCAACATGCATGGAGCGAGTTTTTTACATACTGGGTTGGAAACCTGGTGTGTAGCTGTTGAGGATTTCTGAGAGTAACTTTCAGTGCCCTCCCATCTTCCTGAAGTGGCCTCAAGTGGTAAGTTGGCTTTCAGAAAGTGTAGCTATGACTATATGATTCAACTAAGAATAAGATCTGAATATTCATGGTTTCAAAGAGATTTGTGGTCGTAGTATTTCTGTTGCTTACAGCAGAGAGTATGTAAAATCGTGGCAGTAATGTTGATTTTGTGCAAAAATATAAATCTCTCCTGGATGGAAAAATGGAAGTTTGGGTATGGGAAAGCTTCAGCACTGCTGCATTTACAGAAAATATTCTATAAACTAGATTTTAAGCAATCATCTAATTTTGCCTCTGCATAAGCTGAAATTTGCAGGTGAACATGGAAAAAAGTAATTTTTCAGGCTAATGTTAACTTGGCATCTACCTGTTAGGAATACCTGCATAGTGTAGGCACCCAAATGGGCAGTTAACAAGGAGAGGAGAGAACAGTTTTCTCATCTTCCTTTAATGCTAAAACCAGAAAGGATCCTGCCAAACCTTCTGTGTCTGCAGAGGAGGATGGTGCAGATGCCCAGTACGGAAAGGGAGAGCAGTGACGTGGTGCTGTGCCATTCCATGCCTGTTGACATGCATCTCCTCTTTGGCATGCAGGATAGCATCTTACAGTTTCCTCCCAGTTAAGACTATGCAGAAAGGCCTCTTTTTCTTACTTGTTTGAAGTTCTGTGGTCTCAAAGTGCAATTCCTCCAACCTGCTGGCCCCAGGCAGTACACCTCTCTTTTCTTCCTTCATCATTCTTCTCCTCCTCCCATAGCCAGTTCCACTGTCCTCCATATCATCCCCAAACCTTGCAGTTAGCTGGGATGCTTGCTCAGCCTCATGAAAAACCCTGTAATTTCTTTCTGCCCAGCCTCTTTGGCTGGCATCCTTTGGGTGGTCCTGCCCATCTCTGCCTCCTATCTGGCCTTCATCTTCCTCACTTTATTTTTTTAGCAGGCCACTTTGCCTTTGGCATTGACCATGTATGCAGTCTGCTAACCAGGCTCTGACTGCCTTTCAGCACCTGCATATATTTCAGTTTTCTGCTGCATCCTTTCCTCTCTCTGCTCTTCTCAAATCAACACTTCAGTGCCCCTCAGTCCCTCCAGGCTTGGTGCTTCACCATTCTTGGGGATGCAATTTGCTTGTACCTTCCCACAAAGTCTTTCCTCTGCTCGAGCCATCACAACTGTTGCCCTTGGCAAAGCAGCTCAACCCCTACCAGTATGGGGTTGCACTCTTTCCTTTCAGAAGCTGGTTTTTCTTCAATCATATCCCAAATTTGATGGCTAGCATTGTTGTGACAAAGACATCTCAGCTTCTGTCCTCAAAGCCTGTCCTCTCCAACCGATGCAAACGCAGCTGAATTTATTCACGTGATTTAACATGAGCTCTAGGCAGAAATGCTGCTGTCCTGTTTTCACACCAGATGAAATAATTATTTGAAAATGATGCCTTTAACAGAAACTGTTGTGTGTGTAAAGAAACCCTTGTGGGTAGGTGATTCAGCTCCTTACGTGTGACTTGTCTGGCATTTGCATTCAAATGCTTTTGTGTTTCTGGAGCATTTTTAAGGCTTGACTATCTGCTCCCCCCACCCGTGACAACAATACACAGGCAGAAGATGAAAATTCTGGTTTTCAGCCACAGCATTCCTGAATAAAATTTAGCTGATTGCAACAGTATCATTTGGGGGGTGATTTTTTTAGTAGGTTTGAGTTTGAATGGGTTTAGAATAGGTACTTGAGCAGCTTTTGTCCCCATGCTAATGCCTCCAAAGCAGTGGGAGTCGGGAGGAGTGAAATGATGACCTGAAATAGCAGACGGCTCCAAACAGAGCTGGATTAATGTGGAATGGGGCCCTCATCATCCCATCCAGCCAGGAAACCTCCAGCCAAGGGGCACCAGTGTGCTATAGCCCATCCAAGATCTCCCACCAAACCCTCTGCCACCAAGCCCCTGGTCTTTCTGCAGCAAAGAAGTGGCTCTCGGGCAGCTGTGGTAGGACTCTGAGCTGTGTGTCTTGCCAAAAAATGTGGGGCAGTGGAGGGATTAAAGCCCAATTTGCCCATAGTTTTGATGGGCTTTGTATAATGTTTTTTTTTAATATGCAAACACATCATTTGATGTGTTTGGAAAATTCAGCAGTAGTGTTCCTCCTCCTGGGATGTTGCCAGACTTGCTCTGTGATGCTGGAGAAGAGTTGAAAAAAAAAAAAAATCCTTAGTGTTAGGAATTATAAATAATTTGATGCAACAGGTTTAAGTTACCATTTTTGTGGTGAAAAGAAAAGCTTAGCATGATCCAGATTTTCCTTGGTTTCCTCCCATTCTGCTGAGAAGCAGAGGTATTCACATTTCTTTGTCTAACAGTTTTATAATGTCTTAAGAGATTAACAGTGAGCATGAATGAGAGGCTGAGGATTAGACGACAAAAAGCCCAGGCTGGCCACTACCTTGTTTGCACATTTTACATTTTTCAGCATTGCTGAACGAGTATAGAAACTAAGGGAAAAGATAATAAGGACCAGAGTCCCAAAAGTGTTTAGTGATTCAAAAAAATTCAGATGCCATGTCAGAACTGACAGAATGATGGAGCATTATGTGGCAGGACCCACTTTTTTGTCTTAGGGTAAGCTCTCGCCCTGAGTGAATGCAGATGTTATCACAGGAGCCCAGACAGACAGTCAGTGAAATGTGACAAGCTGTCAGCAAAGTTACACTACGTTGAGTTTGCTAAAATATCCCAAAGCTGTATACATGACTTTTATATATATATATATATATATATAAAAATGTATTTATAGAAAACTCTTAAGGAAATCAATTGGCAGGGGAAAAAAAAGGGTATTTTAAAAAAAATAAAATTACAGTAACCTTTCCAGTCAGGAAGCCTTTGAATGGTTCAGACATGGCTGTAAAAGATTTGTAAGAGTGGGGGGAAATTGTAATCTGAAGAATCTGGAAGGTCATGTTGGCATCAGTAAAATTTCTGAAAGCCAAGCACATGCATGGTAAGGCTGTTAGCCACATGTCCTGTGTCAGTCATTGCCTACGTGATTTGGGTATTTACCCCTGTGAAATGCTTAGTCAAATCAGCAATAGCAGCCAGCAAAAGTGAATCTTGCCAGTGCTCAGCTTTCTCTTTAGCAAGGCATCAGCTTCAAGCTGATTTACAAGAACTTGTAATTAATTTATTAATATTATTATTGCTATTATGATTTTTTTAATCTCAGAAATAGATCCAAACAAGCTGGCAAAGTTGCAAACTGAGTGGCAAGAAGAATGTGAAATTGAACTGGTTAAAATATTTTCAGCAAACAAAAATATATGTCAGGGCAAATGGATGTGAATGATCTGAATTCGGATGCTCTAAGTCATAGTGAGACTGAGAAATCGACTTTTGTTTTGAAATTTGGCTCTGCAAGAGATATTTGATTTGTAAACATTGTAACAAGAAATTAGCTCTTTGAATTTTGAGCCAACGAATAAGGGCCCCATTCTGCACAACCTTAAATCTGTAACTTTCAAGGAGTCTGCAGTGAAGTGATGTTATTGATGTGCCAAACCCACTCTCAGGATTGTGCTCACTATTTTCTTGTTTTAATACTTTGCTTAGAAGATACAAATATTTGCTGAGAACCTTGAATATTTTTACATGTGCAACTGATTTTCCCTTTTGAATTAGGACTGTGTCAGATTCAAGCTTTTACATAATTAGAGGACAGGGAGCTTAAAATACTGAAGCTTTCCATTTATTTCCCAGATTTATTTTAAAGGTGTATTTCCTTACACAAGTGAGTATATTTAGATTTGAAAATGCCAGAGTCAATTGCATACCTGTTTTGTAAGTAATTATATATATCATTCACAGGAACCCCTTTAATAGGCTGTATTCTTGTCTTATTACTGTTAACTTAAACCTAAATTTAATGAGAAGGTTGTTTATAGTGGCACAAACTAATATATTTTGCTTGAATAGGAGTTGCAGTTTGCTCATTCTCTTCTAAGCAGGGCAGAATAATGCCTGTGATTTATAATCAATTTAGGTTTCCTTTTGAATGAGATGATCTTGCATTATTTGTTTCCATAGATTGAAAATATTAATTTACTTCTAGAAGGGAAAGGGAAAGGCAGGCAGCCACAATTCAGTGCAATTTGTGATAGAACTAACTGTGTTACCAGACAAGGCAACAAACCTTCCCCAACTCTGAAAAATGGGATGCAAAGATGCTCAGGAGAGAACATCTCTCCTGGTGTTTTTGCCAGAAAAGCCCCCAAGTAAACAATCCAACTAAATTCTGCATATGGAGGAAATGATTGAGAATATGTTTAGGTGGTAATCACACTCATGCTGAAGTTTTAAGTTTCATCTGTCTGCTCAGATCTATTGTGATCCTTTAAGTGGCTTCCTTTTTTTCCGACAAATTGAATGCTGCAACTGCAAGGAGCTCTTTTGTTCTTTTAATTCAGTCAGCATGGAAATGATTTTCTCATTTCAGGCCCTTTTCTGTCCTCTCTTCATTGTGTCAATAAAATAGAGTTGTGCAGAGCTGCTCTAATCAGCTTAGAGTGCTAATTCATTGCACTGGGATGCTATCTGGGTCCAGCTACAGGTGGGCACTATAAGGGGTCAGTCTCCAGGGGAGTCTAATTGTGTTTCTCTTGGGTCTTGTTTGCAGAATAACTGAAATCTCAAACCCCAGCTTAAGGAAGGAAGGGAAAATGTTCAGACAGGGGCATGTAAGAGCACATACTGTCTCCAGATGCACTACTTGTTCTCCAAGTTGTTTCCATTTTGACACTGTTTGGGGAATCGAATGTTTTAATTTAGTGGCAAAAGATTAACAAGAACTTTTGCAGATTGTTTTTAAAATGTAAATAAGAATTGGAGATACAGGTGTGCAAGAGGGAAATGGATGCTGTGGTGTTAGTGAGTGATTCTGGAGGAGGCTTGTCTTTAAATTTTTGAGGCTTTCAAAAGACAAACAACCCCCAAGAAAATGCAGTATTTAGGTAACAAATCCTTTTCTCCAGTGCACCAGGATACCGTTGAGTGTGAGGGAGCCTGCCCAGCACTGAGGAGCCCAGGAAGTCCTCAGACAAGTGAAGCAGGGAGCACAGCCTGCCCCAGTCCCATGCCAGTGCCTAAGCCCCTTCCTCTCAGCATGGAAGGGCTGTGCTAACAGCAGGAGATGATGTTTTCTGCTGGAGACCTCAGGTTTTATCCTGGGTTATCTTGGAGGACTTTTTGGGAAGATCAAGAGAGGATAAGTGAGGAGAAGGGAAACCTCAAGTTTAACTTCTGCCCCCATATTATGCCACAGGACTGCCCCCAACACAAGATGAGTAGACTGCAGGCTTTGATGGTTTGTTTTTTTTTTTAATAGAAGAACTTGCAGATAGAGTCATCATCCCTGGAGGGGTTTAAAAGCCATGTAGATATGGTCCTGAGGGACATGGTTTAGTTGTGGACTTGACAGTGCTGAGTTAACAGTTGAACTTGATCTTAAAGGTCTCTTCCAACCAAAACAGTTCTATTAGCCTATGTTTGCCACCAACCACACAAAAAAAAAAAAATGGAGAAAAGAGGTGCTGACAGGGAGAAGGGTAAGGACTCCCAGTGATGTCTCCTGTCTCTTGCCACCTTGTCTCAGGGTGGGTAGTTTGTGAGCATCTGCACTGGGATGCATCTTTGCCAGCCCTGCACCCCTGGGGCAGCCCTGGCATCTCTTCCATCAGGGACTGAGCATCAGAAGCCCAAATTTCCCAGACAGGCACAATAGAAGCTGCCAAATAGCTTCCTGATGTAACACCAGTAACCCCAGTGATGTTCCAGCATGCACAACTCTTCTCCCAGCCCTTGCTCTGCAAGCCAGCAGAGATGGGCATTGATGAAGTAGTAATTATGGGACTCCTACCAACAGTTTCTCAGCAGCTTAAAGAAGGCAAAGCAGCCTGGCACTGTTCCTCACTGGGGAGGAAGGGCATAGCTTGTTGCAGAGCAACCAGTGATTCTGTGGAAAGAAAAGTGCAGTAAAAGTGGCAAAGAAAACTGAGAAAATCATAAATTTCCTCAGCAGCAAAGTGTAAAAGACAGTTTATTTGGGCAGCAATTTGTTTTAAAATTAACATGAAGGTTTTCCTGCAGAACACATTTTTCCATGCCCTTGACTCCTTATGCAAAAATTTAGGCACTTTTTGGAATTACTTTTAAACTCTCAGTCCTAGGGGGGAGGGAGGGGAAGTAAAAAAACACAAAGGTGTCCCTCCCAGCATCTTTTACCCCTGTGTGACTAAGGTTCTCACTTGCTTATGTGTAGGAAAAGTGGAGAGGGCATGGCTGTTGCACATGGTCCAGGGGCAGGGGCAGCTCCTTTCCTGAAGCACCATGGGTTTGGGGAACAAGGATGTGACAAAGTCTCCCCAAAACGTTTTCTGCAGAGAAGCCAGTGCTGACTGCAGAAAGGATTTCAAGGCAACGTGGGCTCTGCAGGGCATCAAAGCCTTGTCCCTAGCTACTTCCACGACTGTGATCTTCCTTCACCTGATTGAATTTGGGCAGGACTGTTCCCCATCGGTGGATTTTCTACCAGAGAGATAAGCTTGTTGGTCTATTGTGGTTTTGTGGCAGAGCTGCCTCCGTGGAAAATTAATTAACATACCTGAAGACACCCCTGAGCAGGAAATCATAGTGCTGCTCTGTGATTCAGGGGTGAATAGGATCTCTCTATTATCAAAAACTCCATCAGGGAAGAGGAAATTAAGTTCCTAATTACACAGTGTCCAGAGGAAGAAGTGAGGCATTGAAGAGATGAAGAAAATTGAGAGGTAGCTGATGCACGTATCAGGCTAATGATAGAAAAGGAAATAGTAGAGCTTGAAAGGTCGCTGACCTTATTAGGCTAGGAGAAAAGTAGTAGATCTTCAAAAGCTTTCACCTATGATAGGTTGACAATGTGTGAAGTTCTCTAGATGGTCAGAGAGGAAAGACAGCCCAGAAAGAGCATGGGAACAAATTAGGTAGATGACAGGGAATAGCATAAATGCAGCATGGAAAATGTTTTGAAAAGCGGAATTCAAAGCAGGAATAGCCACAAAGTTATTATTTGATGAGATCTCTTTTCAGTACAAGTATAGGATTTTCTTTCCCACTTAATGATTTAATTTTTTTCTTTTTTACTATCAATTAAACTCAAGAATGATCCCTCATTGGGTATAACATCTCCCTAGTGAAGCATTTACTTTCTGCTAAACAGAAACATTTCAGTGGTAGCCAATTCTGAATACTAATCTCAGTGAGATGAAGATAGTACTGCTAATAATAGCTTCAACATCAGTTTTCGAACATAAGAAAGACATTCTGCAGCACTTAGTGAAAGTATTGCAGCTCCCTTGGTGGCAAGAAGCTTTTACCTTGGAATACCAAACCTGGCCAGCTGCAAGAGTTTTAAAGGCTGTTATAAGCTATTTTCTCAGTAGGTAAATACTCCCTGGCTCTTTAAATGAGATATCACAAGAAACAAGTCTCTAGCAAGTCAAATGAAATATGCCTAAAGTTTGCGTCCTCCCAGCCTCTCTTCCTGCAGCAGTTTTGTGCTGTACTTAGGTGATTTCTCAGATCCAGCAAGGCCTGATTAAAATCCTCCCTGCTGGTTCATGTACAACCTTGGGGTTGAGTTGAGAGGTAGAGCTGCTTCTCTGTCTTTCTGGTAAATGTTCAAGTTTTCTTGTTCTGGCTGTTGGTAAGGAAAGAGGGAAAAGGAATGCAAAGAAGAAAGAAGAGGAAATTAAAAATGCAGCAGTGTGTATTTTTCATGCAACAGGACCAGTCCATTTACAATATACAATAATAGCAGTTTTTCAATCAAAATATATGAGAACAAATTATCTGCTGGTAAAAAATGGATGTAGCACCATGACTTTCCTTTAACATAAGCGTAAGCCTATGATCCACTCTAACTGTACCATTATAAACCAGTGTAAGGAGAGCCCATGAAAAAGCCTGAGTTTGTTTTTTTTTTTGCTGTAAGAAATTTTAATGGTTCCTTTTTTTAATGCTATGAATAGCAAGGGTGTTTTAAAGTAAGTACTTCTGTGTTCTGAGAATAAACACTTTGCAGACAAACTTTACCATGTGGCATTTGACAAGTAAGGCAAAAGATGCTTTCTGAATTTACCTAGAAGAACAAAACTATAGAATCATTCAGGTTGGAAAAGACTTCTTAGATCATCAAGTGCAACCATCAACCCAATGGCCAAAGGCACTAAGCCATGTCACATTGGACTAAGTCTACGTGTTTTTTGAACACTTCCAGGGATGGTGACTCCACCATTTCCCTGGGCAGCCTGTGCCAATGCTTAACCACTCTTTCACTGAAGAAATTTTTCCTAATACCCAACCTGACACAACTTGAGGCCATTTCCTCTAATCTTATCGGTAGTCACCTGGGAGAAGAGACCAAGCCCCACTTCACTACAGCTTTCTTTCAGGGAGTTGTAGACAGTGACAAGGCTCCCCTGAGCCTCTTCTCCTCAGACTAAACAACCCCAGTTTCCTCAGCTGCTCTTCAGAAGACTTGTGCCTTAAAACTTTCACCAGCTTTGTTGCCCTTCTTTGGCCATGCTCCAGCAACCAAACACTCTACGCTTCATACGTTTTCCTAGTGCTTGTGATCCTATTCTGAAGCAGAACCACTTTGTAGGGCTCCAGCTTGGAGGCAAGGAATGCTGCTGAACCCGTTGGCAGAAGAGCAACATGTACCTCCATCCCTAGGAGGGCTTGGCAGAAAGTCCTTATGGGTGCTGCAGTTCCCAGAGATAGAGAAGGGCTGCCATCCCTGATTAGATGTGGTTTGTAATCGTATTGTCCTGTTTTCACTCAGCACGGTAGAACGTTTCTACTAGGCTAACAAGGCACAGGGTAATGAGAAACATGCCAAGTTTAAGGGAAAGAGGAGTCAAACCTCTGTACAGGAAACAAATGTGATCAATTACCCCAAGTGTAGAACTCACAGATACCTTATCTTAAAGCTCCTTAAAATAAGAACTTGATTGTTTCCAAATGCGTCTAAGAAGTTAGTGATAGAAACACATTAATACGAGAGACATGGGAAATTTTATTACCTCTAAAAAATTGTCATTATTACTTGCTTCTGAAGATGTGGAAGAATCAACACAACTGTCTAGCACATGATCATAGCAATAAATCTAAGACTACCTGTGTATGTGCAGGCTGCGTATGTAGAAATAGAGTTTTGGCACTATATTAATCTAGTCACCTAAACATGATTTCAAAAAAGCAGTATTTATCACAACATAAAAACCATATTTTGCAGTTTATTTTTATTGGGGTTTTTGTGTTAACATTGGACTTGTTTATTTTCTTCAAAACAATAATCTGAAAGAAGTTTCCCTTGGGATTATTCTCCTTGTGGGTGTCACACTGTCTGTAGGCAGCTACTGACCTTAGGTTGGCATTGGAAGTAGAGATCTTCAGTTGAAATTTGGGACAAACAGTGTCTTTTCTGAAGACCCACTAGCAGCAGGGAGAAATGTGTAATGGCAAGCTGATACTAAGGTATGGCTTTGACCTGGAACTATGTGACTCTCTGATAAAGTTTTTAATGTAAATCTGGTATGTTTAGGACAGGAATATATTATTTTTTCACAGAATGGCTGCTCTCTGTAGGAGTATCACCCACAGACTCATTTAGCAGTAGGAGGGAAGCCACTGTGGGAAATCTAGTGTGGTCTTCGCATGTGTGTAAGTCCCTTTGGCATCAGCAGGAGCTCTATGGGCAAGGTCTGATGGAGATGCATGACCCAAACCCTCATAATTGTGTTAGACTATTGCCCGAGAAGAATGTGGCACTCCTTAGACCTTGTGGGTGGATTTGCACAGGCTGAGAATGGAGATCTGGAGTGAGGCAGAATGTTGCCACTGGTTTCAACAGGAGTAGCAGGAAGCTTTGGTATTCCTACACGTGATGGGGTTCCATAGGAAAGCAGTTTAAAATTGGGCTGCTCAGGACTGACATAGCTGTAGAAGGAATCACAATACAATGCTGGTATTTTTTGTCAGTGAAGAGTCCAGATTGGATTTCAAAGGAGTCTGTTCACTTTGTAAATCCACGCCTGATCTCCCTTTGCATAATATGGACTGAAATGAGGGCTAGAACATTTATATTTTGCTAGACTTCTCCTGACATAGGTGTTGCTACAGTAAGGAGATTTTTGCTTTATTCTGCAGGACAGGCTTGTTTCCTTTAAAATGTATTTGCGTCTCTCCCAAGATGACAAATTCAGCAGCAACTTTACACACACTGTTCTATTTGGCATCATTGTTTCATGTCTGAGATAAAAATGAAGATGTTTTAACATTCATGCATGTTTATTAATTCCAAAGGAATGAGGTGTTTATTACAAATAGTCATTTAGGTGCAGTTTACACTCTTCAGACATGCTTGTTATAGTGATGCATGGGGTGGTCATTTCAGGGGACAACACTAAAATACATTTAAAAAAAAAAAGAAGTTTCAGGCATTTTGCTGGAATTATTTTCAATACTGACCTGTTATGGTTTATTAAAGTTCTGCACTTTAGCTTGGAGACATTTGCCAGTGCAAAAGTAATGGCTGCTTTAACATCCGTGTACAAAAGTGGAATTTAAGAGATTAACTTGCATTTGACCTACTTCAGCTCTCCTGGTAATGAGGGGTGCAGGGGCACAGAATTAATTTCTCTCAATTTGTGGCTCTCAGGGGTGCTGCTAAGTTTGAGAGTGCTTGAATTTTAAGAGTCTCCTGGTGTGCTGAGAAGGTTTTGTTACTGCATGAAGCTCTGTTAGCGGCAGGGGCTGAAGTGCCAGTTTTATCTATTTGATTAATAGCCTGTTTGAGTTCTAGGGTATCTTTGAAAGAAAAAGAACATATTTTCTCTCAAAAAACCCAATATTTTTTTCACACATCCACAGATTGTCCTCTGCCACCCAGTAACAACAACTTGAAAGAGCCAACAGGCTGAGAAATGTCTAGGGGATGTAGCTTTTAGTCTAAGTTTTACATACCAGAACAGTGTCACCTTCCTGATAATCTAGGATTTTATTTGGGATCTTCTGTACGTTTGCTGTGTGATATTAATAGGCTGCTTCTAGCAGGGTATAACTCAGAGTGGTATTATTTGCACTGATGAGGTTTTAAAAGCTTGCAAATGGCTGTGCAATTCTTACTCTGGTGCTGTGTCTTCACCACAGTATTAATGCAGCTAAAGAGACTTTTGGCAAAGCAATTTATACTCTTGTGAAATTGGCTGTAACTACTGAATGTACAACATTTCCTTTTCTCTCTGAGTTTAAAAGGTCTGCTTTAGTTCCTTATCAATACATTTCACCCCTCCTCTTCCTTTTGAAATAACTGCTGTTCAGTGGAAGGTTTCTTTGTGCAGAATCAGTACCGACATGACACGATTTATTCCCAGCTCACTGCAGTTTATCAAGGAAATAAACAGAGGAGGCAATAACGCATGTAGGTACTATTCTGTGCCAAACATGCATGTTGGGGAATAGGTTGATATTCTACAGTTTTCTAAATAACTTTTTGTTGATTTATCAAGTTAGCACATTGAAATACTGGTACTGAGAATTTAACATCTAGAACTGTTTAAGTAAAAGCTACTTCTGCTTCTCCAAGATCTCCAGTTACAACATAACACAGAAGAGTCTGGAGACTGCATGTGTATGTTACTGTTTACCAGTAAGCACAACATTAAACATTTTCCACCTAACACCTGAAGAACTTACTAAGCATAGTAAAATAAAAGATGTAGTTTTGTGTTTCACACTATGAAGAAACCAACAATTGTTCCAGAACCCCTATCAACATGTGCAATGTAATTGTATTGTGTAACACTTACCTATCAATTTAATAGAGACTAATTGTCCTGAGATTCTCTTCTGGAAGTTCACAAAGCCTTTGCTAAATTTTGTTGTCAGATCCTCCTTCCAAAAACCTCTGATTACAGGAAAACATAACTTCTCTTTGGAACTGTGATCTATCAGCAAAATGGGTACTAAATGCTTATTTTCAGCAAGCCTGGCCTGACCAGTGCTTCTTCTGGCATGAAGTATTTTCTTGCTTTTTAAGGGAAAAAAATTTACCATTTTGAAGTTTCACTGTTAAAACATAAAACCATATTCCTATTGTGAACTCTTAAAGGGTCAAGGCCACCCATTTTAGCTCTGGAGAAGCATATCTTGCTATCATGTGCTTTCCTGTGGACATTTTTTAAATATAGTGGGTTTAGGTTTGCTAGTAAGACTTGAAAACTTTTGATTTAAAATATTTCTTACTCTTCTTTATCTGGTGGAAAGCTTTAGTCATTGCCATATATGCTTCAGTGAAATAGCACCAGCACCCAACCCACTGTACAGAGTTAATATCCTGCAATCATTCCCTGCCTCCTGAGAGTCAGAGAGAGTTTCCAGCTCCACTTTTCCTAGCAGCTGCCAACGTTGTCAGCACTGATCTGTCAGAAAGGATTTTTCCTGGCAAAACTTTGAAGCTCCTTTCTGACATCCCCAACAAACTAATTGTTGTCTTCTGCCTCTGAGAGCCCTCTGAAGTCCCAACGAGTTAGTGTCTTCTCAAGAGATGAGAAAGGGGACTCACAAAATCAATTTATCAGGCTATTAAGCATTGTCATCAGCCAAAACAAAAACCTGCTAAAGACAGGAGAAAAAGTAGAAGAAATGGGTCTCTGAGAAAAGGTTACAGAACATCCATCTTCTCTCCTCTTCCAATTGTTTCCTTTCTTTACCCATTTTCATACCCATTTCCCTCCGCTAAAAGACACTTTATGACAAGCATTGTAATCTCTTTAGACCAGGGGGGAACCTCTTCTTTAGGACCGAATCTTTGCAAGGCGTTGAGTGACAGCGGGAAGGGGTCCAATTGCCACCAAAGACACTAGGCAATAAATCATCCACCCTGGCATCAAGTGGCTGGACTAGTCCCCACTTCCTGATGGCCACCAGCGCCTGGTGGTGACAAAACAGCTATTGTCAGCACCCAGCAGCCGCATTCCCTCCTTCTCCCTGCCGAGGCTTTTAGTTTACCTATGGCATAAGAAACACTGATTATAGCATAGAAAGAAATAAGGGAAAGTCTGTTGTGGGCAGGAGAAGGGACACGCGAGAACGATTCTATCATTGCTTACTTTTATAAGCCCAGACAATAGTAGTGACTGGAGAAATGCCATCAAGTTTTTATTGGTAATTACTAAAATGTCTTTTGAAAGCCCCAACCCAGATGGTGATTCTGCTGCTGTGTTTGTAAGACTTTCCATTTCCAGGTGACCCCTGGTGCTGTGGTTACTCTTTAACCGAGACAAGGCAGTGCTAGGAGGTGTGAGCTGTTATAAGCACAACAGCTCTTCACCAAACAGAACAAACTTAAGGAGGAAATACTGGATGGAAAAATAACTGCTTGTCACCCAGATACAAAGATCGGAATGTGTTTTGGATTCTTTCAGGCCAAACCCAAAGACCTCTGCATTGTCAAGTTATCACACCAAATGCCACCTTGAGCTTTTTATCATTCACAACTAAGTTGCTGTAAAGGAAGCTAGAAAAGTGCATCAGGTTTGTTCCCCCGAGAGGCTTGTGCACGGCTACTGCATAAAAGACGTTTATAGATAAGTTGTAATCAGCTCAGAGTTACATATTAACTGATGAATTATGGTAAAAGAGGAATAAAAGACTGCAGTGGGATGAGTCTTTAAATCTGAAACCTCTCAGAAGGTCACCAAAGGATAAGAGTAGCAGAATATTTATCACTGCTGCATTTTTCTCCTTATTGATTTTACCCTCAGTGTCATTAGGGTGTTTCCTTTAGACAAACGGGCTAGAGAACACTAACCGTTTATTAATTATTGTTGATGCTGAGAAAAATGACCCATTCCCTCCAGAATACCTCTCAACTTAGGGCATTTGCTAAATGTAATGCAAGAGAGGAACTTGACTCTGGAAATTTAAACAATGAATTAGTTAACGTGCCATTGACTCTCTTCTGTTGTGGTAAGTGGAAACCTAAGTGCATTTGTTTCCCAACGCGCTGCTGTTCTGTATGTCCACTGCCCCAGCTCTCAATCAGAAGAACCTTTCTAGGGTGGAAGAATGCAATAGATATTAAATAAAATAATGTCTGGTGCTCCACAGTCAGGCAGACATGCCTTTCATTATCATAAGAAATACAGAGATTATATCATCCTTCCAAATATCGACTAGCCCAGGGGTGAATAGTTTTTGTTTGACTGAGTAAAACATCATTAGTTTTTTCATGATTACCATGGGAAAAGCTGACAAGTAGATTTTTTTTTTTTTTTTTTTTCTGTTGGCTGGTATATTTTCATGACAATTATGTAAGGCTATGTTATACAGTTCTGTATATAATGAAACTCCTTCATAGTTTGGTAACAAGGAAAAATATTATTCCTTTTCTTTTTAACTGTAAATTGATGAGGCTGCACTGAACCTGGCAAAAGTAACCAGGGCTCTCTGTTTTAACATTTTGAATTATTTAATGAAAAGCCTTTAAGGTCTTTGGATTCACAGTCAAATTGCTACAGAGAGTAAATGAGATGAAGGTTTTTCTAGGCTCCATGACAGTTCTATCCCATTTCATCATCTTAACTAAAAAATAATCCTATCTAACTTGAAATCCACAGCAGCTGTAAGTAGAAAATAAATCCAAACCGCAGCTCAGACTTGTAACCTAACAGCTATCATAAATAATCAGAACCTATTTGAAGGTGGAAGATGGGACATTAGAAGCTATTTACACTACTAGAGTGATGCCATTGATCAGTAACAGCAACCCGTAGATAAGACTCATATGATGTCATGGTTATTTATGATGGGAACTGACAGTAAAGCAACTAGAGAACTTTCTTCCCGACAGCTTCATTCATTTCTGTTTGTGATGCATTTTGCTGTTAAAGAAGCAATCAATAGCCCAAATTGTGGTGATAAAAGTTATTACTGGTTAAATATATGAAAAATGGGCCTGTGTACATATACATATATAACACCAAGTATGAGAACATTAAAAAATTAGGCCAGCAGAATTTATTCAATATTTTTTATTACCAATGTATAGTAAAGGCATTTTATGTTCTCTGATGGTGAACATGTACTGCAGTCCGATTTATTTTCTAATCTCATCAAACTTATGTGACCATGAGAAATGCAGTGCTGCAAAGATTTACTGTAACCTTACAGGTTCTCTGCAGTAAAGCTTATGGGCTCACAGGGCAGTGATGGTAGGTTAAGGAAGGGGAGAAAGAAAAAGAACCCCTCTTTTCTTATATATGATCTTGGTGGGAGATGGATAGTAAAATGAAAATTAGATCATGGGCAGCCTCAGAGCAAGGTGGCTTCTTGCAGCCCCCTCTAATGCCATGGGTCGTCCTCAGAGGGCTTGTGCTTTATTCTGGGTTGGATGGACCCTTTCAAGAAGAGTTGGATGAGGCGGTGTGGGAGAAGTCTCCCAGAAGAACTGGGAAGACCCAACCAGGGTTGGGTGACACTATGCTGCCCACAGTTTTGGGCTTGAGCTGGCTGCTGAGCACTTATGGGAATTAATTAATTTCTATAATTTCCATTAGCTCATATTTTGGTTGCTAATTTTGCACAGGCTTTTTATAGTATGTTAAAATAATAGGTTGATAAGAAACCTAGCAGAAAAAAGCTGACAAGAAGTGTGGATTGATAGTTTCCTCATGATATGAAGGCTCTCAGTAGCCTACTGCTTGCTTAAGCTCTCAAATATTTTTAGCATATTTTACTTTTGATTAGGTTGTTTATCCCAAAAATGAATCTTTCTTTCCATTTTTGTAACATAAGTTTTGTGCAAACAAAGGGTTGATCAGATTGTCTTCATTGAATTAAAAACATGTAAAGATGAAGGATACATGTGTAGGAATGTGATGTGCTCTGGAGTAGTCTGTCAGTTGGAATTGTTAACCCCAGACAGGACAGAAACCAGCACCAGAGACTGAAAACTAAAACTTGTAATACACAGAAACTATATTAAATGTCATGTGAATCGCCAAAAATTAAAAAGCAGTATAAAGGGAGAGAGAACAACTGAAATATGTTTATTTATCTGTAGTGTTCACATAGGCAGATTACTAAAAATATACTGGTGGTTTTAGGCCAGCATTAGTCCAATATTATCTGTTCATTAGAAAAATCAGAGTGATTGGCAGGCTAACACTGGCTGTTTTCTCTTTCTTCATTTTCTCTGCTGATGGAAAATACACGTAGCATCATAATTATCCTGATCTTGGCTAATTGATAACACTCTTAGATAAGTTTATCTGTATTCAATCTTCCCTGATATGAATCCCCATCCTCAGAGGAACTGCCTTATCTTTTAAACAACCCAGGCTCTATTTTGTGTAGTTCCTTTCTATATATGATTGAATGTACACAGCAGGTCAAAGGCAGTGCTTCCCAAGACCATTGTCGGACTGGAACAATAAATATTGGACTTAATTTAAATGGGTCAGAGTTCATTCTCATCCACTGGCCATCTCTATGGCAAAAGCATCTGGTCAGTCATTTAACTGAGACCAAAACAGTCAATGTCAACAAACTGCTAATGAAAAAATATATGTTTGATAGAGCTTCTTCTAAGCCATGACAAATGTTATAAACACCTATATGTGTCCTTATGATCTCTAGAAAAGAGTGGTTTGGGATTTTTTTTGAGGTTTACACTTTATACCTAGGAATGTGATTATCCAGTCAAACAGTGATGTACCTCTTGCTGGGGTTTCTTCTTTTATTTATTTTTAATATGATAAAGAAATATTGCCCTTATTAATATTTCACACACTTTATAGGTACTGCTACCTCTATGGCTTCATGCTCTTCTCCCCAAATGGTCCCTAGGTTGTACTCAGGAAACCTTATTGCAAAGCCTTCTGTTGTATTTTGTGAAAGTATGGGTTCCTGCACCCAGCCAAGAGCAGGGGTGTGACTGCACTGGGATTTCAACCACCCTTCCAACAGCTGACGGCATGGCTGCTCCCTTACAGCTGTGAATTGTCATCCACAGAGTCACAGCAAACTGCTGAAATTAGGTAGGACACCTGAGTGGATCACAAACATGGTGTAGGAACCAAAGCAAGCCTTCATTTCATGGTAGCCTAGGGCTGGCCTTGTGTTAAAACCATTACAGGGAAAAGCAATTTGGGATGGCACAAAACGATTTCCAGTGGCAGTGTGCCTAAAATGTTGTGACTGGGCAAATTGCCTAGAATTTGGCATTTTCTCCTTGGAAAAGGAGGGTAGGGCTTTGCTGTCTTCCAACATCTTTCAGCTGACATTTCCAAGGCCCTTTACAGATATTCTGTTTCTCAGCATCAGCACGGCATGCATTAGCTTTTCCTGTGTTGAACTGTATGGATCAGTTGGTCTTTTACAGGGGGGCAAATAGAGGCACTGGGAGATTAAAATGACCATTTTCAAACTTGCTACCTAAGGGCTAGGTTTATAAACTCTCTTTTTCTCTGCCTAAGCAGGCAGCCCAATTCTCAGTGCTGCTCAGCAGCCCACATTGACTGGAGAAATTATGGGGTGGATAAGTTTGCCTCCTTTGTGTTTCAGAATGTGCTCAACTCCAGCTGTGTTAGGTATTTTTTGGGTTATTTATGCCCAACAACAGTCATATGTTAATGACCCATCTGTGCTTTGAAGCCAACATGTCTCTGAGGTGAATTGGATGAAGAAAGAGGCTGTTCATTGTTATTTGGGATTTTTAGAATGCGATATGTGCACTGGTCATGTCAGAAAGAAGCACAGGGATACACCTTCATCCAGAGGCTGTTATCACTTGTGTGGACAACAGTTCCTTTGAGGAGCATCCACACAGCACTACTGTGCAAGGATGTGGCCAAACCTGCAACACCAAAGGATCCCAGTCCCTGAGAAATTACTCTTGCATCCAAGATGTACCAAAATTTATGAAGTATTTCTTGGATTTTCTCTAGCCTCTAACAAGACAGCCCTGCTGAATATCAACCAAAATCAGCAGAAAATTGCTTTAGTGATATTATTCCAAGTGGATTAGAGAGAAATTACCTAAATGTTAAACAACCAAAAAAAATCTCAAAACCCAAAAGCTTTTTTGGCTTTGTATCAAAGTTGGTATAGTTTATGCAAGCTCATCCTTACTAGTTGAACACTGGAATCCTCCACTGGCCTGGATGATCACCAAATAAGTTGCTCCTGTGGGGTTAAAAATGGATTTTAGAACAGTTTTAAGAGTAAAACACCCACATGTCCCAACTCCTTTGCATGTTATAGCACAAGTCTGTTGAGCTCAAGCTTTCAGCAGTTGCCACCAAGTTTTTCCATGTGATTTGTTTCCTAGCAGAGCATCTGACTCCTGCAGGGACTGTAAGAGAGCTGCTGGGGTCAGATCACTGCCAGAGCCAGCTCATGGTGACAGGAGGCAGAAAGCACACAAAAGGAAGGTGCTTCTAAACATGTGGCTCTTGCACATATGTTTTTTTCATCTGTACTCACAGGATGCATTGGGTGCTGGGGCTGTTGGTGAGATTGAATTAATAATGTAGAAATTGATTGAAGTTGAAATTCTCAGAGAGAACATGCCATGTCAGAACAGGGTCTGTTCCTCCCTATGAAAACAAATTTCTTGGAGTTTAAATTAATGCCTTTTTCATCATTTGGCATGCTTCAAATTTCCAGCAAAGTGGAGTTTACCATGCTGGGGCTGAGCTTGGGAGCTGCTGCTGGCATGAGCCCTGCCAACTGCAGGACACAGACACTGGATCTGGGCATGCTCTGCTCCATTCCTTGGAAAACACTGCCTTTAAAAGATAGCAAAGCCCTGAAACTACCAACAGGAAAAGAAAATGTTGCCTTTGTCAGCGTTTATTAGTAGACCACGTTGTCTGGTTTATTGTAGGTTGTGGCCTCTGCTGAGGTCACATCCATCTTTTTTCTAGGGTAGGATCTCTCTAAATTAAGATATCTCTACATTGTTTAGCCCCAGACTGAGTAAGGGGTTTCATGGGACCCTCTTTTCTTCCTTTTTCTTAAATTCAGCTTAGTTTGCCCTCAAGTTTCCTTTATACTCTTGCTTTTTTAACTATGCATGGATCTTTTATTAGGAGAATCACCAGTATGACACAGATAAACTGAGAACAAAGATTTCTGCAGCTTAGGGTATTTGACCCAGAAGCTTATTTATCTGTGGATGTGTCTATTCATATCTGCTGCTCCTACAGTCAGGAATTTGCCCTGGAAAATTGGTGTTAACAAATGCAGTTGCCCAGGGTGCCTTTTTTTGCAGACACATATGCATTTATCCAGATGTTTGAAACACATTTTTCTTTTAACAGCGTGTCAATGAATTATGATGATGTATTTTGACATACTGGGAAAGGAGAATTGTTTCTTATGTGAAACAATTGAGGGGAGGTGGGAAAATCCTGCTGCCTTCATGATTTTTGCCATCACTCAGCTACTGCTGAACTTGAGCTTGGGGTTGCTCCCCTGGTTTCCTGGGACTTGACTGCAAAAATGGATTTATACTTTTGCTCTCTCTTTCTGGATGTACTGTCAGGGCAGACAGGTGGAGATTCAAAGCCTCCTCTGCTCAGATACTCCTGTCCCCAAAAGATCTGCAGTACTCTCTCAGCAGCAGAGCTCAGCCCATACTGCACTGAAAGGATGATGAGTAGGTAAACAGGGCAGGAAGAAGTTGGGCATGAAACTGAGCCCAAATCCTGAATTAGTTGGACTTTTGGTTTTTGGGAAAACAAATGACAAAGCCCTGAACAACACCTGCTGAGAATGCTAGTAATTGATCTCATACCGGGATAAAGTTATCATTGGTAGTTGGAGGAACTTGTTTTGGAGCTGGTCCTTGCTCTGCAAGTGGGAATGTATTGTGAAGGCAGGACCTGGCTTGCAAATAACTCCTCCTAGGGGATGCTGGAGCTTCTGCACCAGCCAAGGTCCTCTGGTGACCATCAGAGCAACTTCCCACCTGCAGGAGCTGCTGCAGCTACCTGGAAACCTGACTCAGAGTCAGGAAACTTGATAATGAATATAAAGATTTTTGGTTGATGTAATATATTCATTTGTTGTTTTATTCTCCCTGCAAGCCTTGGCTGCATGTGCTGGCCAGTCAAGCAAGCACAGGTTGCCAAGCTCTGTATCTGTGTCTAAGCTTAGCAAACCAAAGGCACTTAAAAGAACTTTAGGCAATTTTTAATTATACTTGTTCTGCTCTTTGGGACTAGATGCAAATATTGTTCCCTTACAGCATTTTCCTTTCTTCTTTACCTGAGCCTGCAGTAACATCATCATGTTTGGGGAGTTTCTCACAAGACTACACTTCCAATACTGATTTTTTTTTTTTTCCAAATTCTCCGCTCCTCATTTTCCCTAAATTGCAGATATTTAGAGATTAGGAAGAATGCAAAAATCTTCCTATAAGAGATACAACCATGGTAAAAATAGGGGTTACATTGGTGTCCTAAAAACCTTGATTGTGTCCTTTTTCAATGCATTTGAAGCCATCTCTAGAGTTTGTGTAAACTACACACACAACATGGGTGTGAGAACACATTAAATAGGCTTTCATAGGTTTGCTGGTCACGTCATAAAAGCAGCAGTAAAATACTGAGAGTATATTATACTTATTAATGTACATTTGTAATATACAATCATTAATCACAAAGTACTAATAACAGACTTTTTTATCGTGGTGAGGCAAAACTTGCCAGCTTTTGCCTGTTATTCCTGACTTTACAACTACCTGCCTGTCAGCTTTAAACACAGTGGAGGGAATATTTCACAGGGAAAATGCAAGGTCCCTAAAACATCTGGTTGTAAACCTGCAGTAGGGTCTGAAGCAATAATAAAGCTTGTGATGGATGAGTCACGTGGAGCTTCCTTCACCAAAAAGCTGTTGCATTTCAGGCTTATTATTCTCTCATAATAGACTTTCAGGAGCTGGACAATAGCTGGAGCTTTCCCTGTATTACTGGGGAGTGAATGGAAGTGCTGGGCAGGGCACAGGAGACATTCTGCTTTCCCAGCCCTGTGGGATGAGAGGTATCCTCAGCCCCATTCTCAGTGCATGGCCCTTCTCATGGTGCCAGGTGAGACTGGTGCTCATGCAGGAGCAGAAAGCTTTCCTCTAGCTCCTCTCTTACCTACCTGCCCTTTGCATCTGGTAAACACTTCCTTCATTGTGAGAAGACACAAACCTGTCCTCCATATTGGTGGTTGCTGCCTGTGCAACATATTTTGCTTCCTTTTAATCCTCAAGGATGGCCCTGATGCTGGAAAGTGGATGAGGATTTTCCCTTGGGTGCCACCAAGCTCCTTCTGACTCTGGTGGGATCAGTCCCCAGAGCTGCAGGCTTTGGATTTGCCTCTGGGATGGTGTAGCTAGGCTCCTGATGGACTGCCTCATTAGGTCAGATACCATTTCCCTCTTTTGCCTTTGATTTGCAGGATTTTTGTCCATTTGAGAATCAGATTTTGTGAAAACACCTCGAGGAACCCATTTTACAGCCAAGGGAAGAGTTTTCCTGGAGCCATATGTTTCCTATGTAAATGTATATGGTGACCCTGGAGCCATCTAAATCCCTGTGCACATCTCACTTGCTCACTAGTGCCATTTTTTCTCTTTCTTTTTTGGGAATCAGAAGTAAAATCAAAAGCCTCTTTGAGGATTACTGAAAAGGAATTCCACATGTGTTAGTGTGCGCACACAGGCCATTTATTTTAGAGCACAATCTCACTAAAATCAAATTAATATAATCTGAACATGCTTTTAAAAGCTTAAAACCCAAGAAGATGAAACTGGAGAGCCTTTGGAGTTTTTATAGGAGACAAACAATTTATGTGGTCCATCATGGGCATTTTCAGACCAGCCTGGTTAGAGTAGGTTTTCAGCATGATGAGAGAAGCGGAGTTTCATCCTGAGCTGTAGACCTCAACAGGCTATTGTGTTCCAAAATGTTTTGAAAAAATGTGTTCTCAAAGTCACCTTTCTAGAAGGAAAAGAATCCCTTGTTCCCAAAGTCATCTGTCAACAGGCTTTTAACCTCTCATCCTCTTTCTGGGAAGGTGCACATCATTCTTGAACTCCACTAGCGACTGCATCCTGGAGGCTCAATTTGAGTCGTTACTCAAAGGAGGTGGTTTAGCCTCAAAACCCCTTAGGAGCCCCAGAAATGATCTTGTAGATACAAATTCTGCCCAAGTCTTCTGTACAATATTAAAAAAAGAGCAGTTGGAAAGACACTCTCCCTTGTTTTATTAGGGGGAAAGCCCTGCCTCTCATCATGTTCCCTGTCCTTATCTTAACAACTCCTCAGTAAATTTAGAAATTGAGGAAAGTGCTTTAGTGACAGACTTAAAGTCTGAATCCTCTGACCTCAGAACAGATACAAATCAAGGTCATGTCCTATCTCTTTAGCTTTCCCAAAGGTGCTTAAAGTTTGGTTTCCTCTTGCTTGCTTTAAATCACATCTTCTCTTAGGGTAGTCTTCATTCAGTGCAGGTATGCCACTGAGATGGACTAAATGGGGCAGGCAGAGAAATCTAGCAACATTTCCCCCGAAGATCATATCCAGCTTCTCATGCAAAGCATAAATTAAGTTTGCAGAAATCAAACCCCAGAGTTTCAGAATATGCTATATGTAATGTATAGATTATGCATCTTGCCTGTAGAACAAGGCAAACATTAACGTTCTGCATCTGCCTTTCTTTTTTGTGTATTTTGCTAAGTGTATTGATTTTTGCACCCCAAGATCAGCAACAGGGCAGGGGAAATGGTTTAAAAAGTAGTAAACTATCACACAGCATATACAAGCATCCACCTCATCCTAAAGGAGGTAGCTGCTTCTTCCCTAGTGTTTGTTTTCATAGGTGCATGCATGCTTCAATACACAGGTCGTATATATTTCACAAACCCACTTGGTGGGTAGCTGGAAGTGCTCCCATGACTTCCCCTCTGGTGAGTGAGTGAATTAGTTTGTGCTCTGCAGAGGGACAGGCTGTGGCAGCATCCTCAGAAGGTTACCTAGGGTCTCCTGAAGATGGCTTTGGGACCATTTTCAAGCTCTCTACTTCTGTCACAGGCTTGTTAACTTTCATGACTTGATTTCGGTGGTGTCTCTACGTGACATTTATTTGCTCTATGAATTGGGGTTTTAATTCACTTATTTTGCTTTTAGCAAGTGAGTGGATCCATGCTGTAAAGTTTTAAGACTTGCTCTTGAAACACTATCTTCCTGCCTAGTAAACTGACACGATGACAAGATCTGTGGTGAATATTCAAATAGATGTGATTACTTCATTTCATGTCAACAGAGGAGGTGAAAAGTGCAGCTCAACTGGCTTGGTAAGATGGAAGGAGGGGCTGGGAAAAAGCAAGAGACAACAAAGAGATAGTGTGCAAGATTTAGTGGCTTTTTTCAGCAGGGGTGTTGAGAAGTCAGTGTTGCAGAGTTCAACAGGGTCAAACAAAGTGCAGAACTTTCTTATATTCATTGAGAAAAGCTTGGGACCTGCTTCCAAAATTCAAATGATAGGGAAAAAAGCAGATGGGCAACTGATGTGCTACTTTTACCCAGTCCAAACAGGCTGAAGTTTGCACTGAGTGTATATTATCCTTTTTTTAATATCAGAAGGTAGAAAGTCCACTGTCTTTCACAAACTCTAACTGTGATAAGACAGTCTTCCAGGAAATCATAAAAGACCATTACACCAGTGATGGTGTTTCCTGACTTGAAGACTGAGTGCCTGACAAAAGCAAACTTATCTAAAGGAACTTTTTGACCTACGTGTTTGTATTAGTAAAATAATCATTTTCAATGGAAGATTGGACAAAACTTGGTCAGGATTATTTGCATGCAGGCAATCAGCTGTGCAGCAGGCACTGGATTTGCTCTTCTGGCACAATAAATGCAGAATCACCTCCAGGAAGGTGATTTCCTGAGAAAGATAGGCCAAAGGTAGACCAAGGGTTTGTTTAGCTGGAGATGGTACACAATGTTTTCCAGCTAAAGCAGCAGTGCTGTTGATGTGGAGCAATAAGATGTTCACACAGATAAAACCTTTGTCTCAGATGAAAATTGCAATGTGGGTCTGTTGTACTAACCTTCTAACCTTTGCTTTGACTCTGGGACATCTTTGGGAGTGTCTCTCTACAGACTTCCATATGTTGACTCATCCTGGGTCATAATCTTGCTTTAACACTTAGAAAAACATATTCTCTAGAAGTAACAGTGTTTGTGGTGTTGCTACATATGTGAGACCATCCACCCATACAGAGTTTTCTGGGCATAGTAACTTCACAAGATGTTTAGAGAGGTTGGGTACCCAACTCTGCAAAACAACTGGGTTATCACTACCCATATCTGTCCTTAAAAATCTGCCATTGGACGTCAAGGTGGAGAAGGTTAAAGTGCATGAGACATTTTGCATGAGATGATCCTAATGGGTCCCTTCCAACTCTGGCTATTCTGTGATTCTGTGATTTTCTGCCAGCAAAAGTGTCTTGCTCCTAAGGCAGGCAATAGAAATGTTTTCAGTGATATCCAAAATATAGAAAAGTACATCTAGCTGTAGGAAGGAAAAAAACCCCACTCTCTATCAAAAAGGTAGATGATATCAATAGAAAACACTGCAGCCAGTTCACTAGATCAATACTGATAATGAATATCGAATTGGGTTGTTCCATGGAGACCCTACACATATCCATTTGTGCAAGGTTCGTTTTTTAGGAATTCCTAAAGAAGCTTACTGTTTCTCCAGCCAGTCCTCTGGATTTCTTTTTGGAGGGATTTCTCATTGTGGACTTGCAGGGGCTTTCAAGGTTGGAAAAGGAGGCTGATTCAAGAGACTAAGTTCCCTCCTTCCTGCAGGTTCCTGTACTCCTTGGATTTTCTGTGCATTTGTGTGCTCTGTTGTCTCCTAGTCTAAATGAGGATCATAATTCTTACCTTACTGCTAAAATCATTGGTGTCCCTACAGAGCTCTGAAATGTTCATGTTTACTGTCCCACTCATGCAAAATCTTAATTTCTCTGATCTCTTATTTGTAGGAGTGTACACAACCTCACCTTCCAACCCTTAGGCTTAGATCATTTCTTCCAGACACATGATGTAAAGGGTGTTTTAAAATACTTGTCCAACCTGCAAATCAGTTGATGAGATTTGTTATTAAATTTATTTGGAAAAATATTTCTCTGGCCTCAGGCTATACATGGAAAGTGTTATCCTGGAAAGAGGCATTGTCAGAAAGTCATAAGCAAGAGAATATAGAAAGCTACTGTTAATAAAAGCTGTCAGGAAATGCTGGCTGTAGTGGTTGATGACCAACATAATAAACTCCTCTCCTCTTCCTCACCCAGGGAAAAGCTAATTTGTGGTATCAGACCTGCTGTGTTGTACTGTTATTCTCTCAGGGGCTGTGATGGCCCTGGAGAGGGGCACAGCACAGAGGTTAGGCAGCATTTAGGTACTAAACAGAATATAGGCTGTTCTGATGGCAGGTGAGAGAGGACTTATCCTTAAGAGTATTTTTATACCATGGTGATTATGCTTCAGACTAACTTGCTAAGTGGATTTAGAGATGGGATGATATTGGGTGGTTTGAGAAAAGAATGCAAGAAAACATTATACTTCAGAAACCAGATAGCTGCCTGGAGCAGAAGAAAGGCTTGTAATGTCAAAAGAGATCTTCATGTGGAAACAAGACCAGTGCTTGGTTTACAAAAATCTTCCAAACAATACTGAAGATTCAGGGTAAACATTTTTTTCCCCCCATCTGTTAATTCCACCTAAGAAAAGAGAGGCACTGGCCAAAAAGACACTAACACCAGAGGGAGGGGGTTGGGTTGCTCTATCATTTTTACTTAAAGCAACTTTACCTTTACTCTTGTGAAACAAAATTTATCTCAACACACTTTGAGAAGCAAAGTTTATTGTTACTTTATGCTTTAGGACTGGAATACAACAGGTTTTGGTTTTATTTATGCTTGAAAAAGTTAATCTTTTGATTTTATTATCATTTTACTTCTAAAAATAAGAATTCCACAAGATTCTTATGGTTTGATCAGAATGCGTCTGTTTTCTTCACCTCCTCATTTTTGAAGTCTCTCACAGGACGTTTCTGAAGCTTGTCTAGGTGATGAATAAGCTCCAGAGATTCAGTTCAGGTTCTTTTCTGGAAGACCACTAAGAGTGTGATGTCCTAACCTGAAATAATTTGTTGAATCTGCAAAATTGAATTGCAAATGAAGTAATTTAGAGAATAAATTCATTTGCAACTGAGTCTACTTAAATGCAGAAGAGAATTCTCCCTTAGCTAAACTCCTCCCTTTGATTTTCCCAGTATTTCAGGATTTCTTAGTACCTGGATGTTAGGTCCTGTTTCAACCCTGTGATATTGAAGCAAAACAAGGTGACAAGCAACAGTCTTTCTCATGAAAGAGAGGGCACTTCATGGGACTTCTTGACCCTGTCATAAATGCTTATACTTTTAAAAATCATTTTCTGGCACTCTTTGTCCAAATCTAGGCTGGAGCTGAAGGTGCAAAGCCTCTAACTCCAGTGGCTGGAATGACACAGAACCACGGTTCAGTGAATCAAAAATCTGCTGGAAGTTCATGGTCATAGGGGAACATTTCTCACTTGAGGCAACATCTCTGAGACCTGGCACAGGCTGATCAGGATGATTTTTTTCTATAGTTTTGCAGAAAAATGCTGAAGCTGGATTCTCAGTGGATGCACCCTGGATTGCTGCCTGCACTCTGTGTCCATACCACTTCCAGCATCCAGCCAGAGAGAATGTAAACAGCTTAAATTCAGAATATCTGATGATTTCATCAAAGTGGCCATGAGAGATCTATGGACCTCAGAGTAGCTGCAGAAAATGGCAGTGAGTAAATACTCAATAAGTGGTTAGGCAGTGGAGCAGGTTGCCCAGAGAGGTTGTAGAAGCCTCATCCCTGGAAGCTTTTAAAACAAGGCTTGATGGGGCCCTGGGTAACCTGACCTAGTGGATGGTGTCCCTGCCAGGCAGGGGGGTTGGAACTGGATGATCTTTGAGGTCCTTTCCAACTCTGACAATCCTATGATCCTATGAACAGAGCTAGCTGAGGAGGTTTCAGCCTTAAAAGGCTTTCAAGAGGAGGGCGCAGGATGGACTCCATCCCACTGGGAGCAGTCATCCTTGCAGGTTGCTCCCAAGCTGTTCCTAGAATGCTTATTTGAGAGTTGGTTTTGTCCAATGTAAAGTTTAGTTGACTAGGTAATGTTACAGTACTGCAGTTCAACAGTAATAATGATACCATAAACATAGTGAGAAGTCAGTTGATTAGGCCACTTTTTTGTCCTCTGACCAATAACAGCTGCTGTAGGACCAACTCTAAAACTCCACTTTTCACTTACAATTACCATCCTGATGTGGCTTTTTTAATGAGCCCAGTGATGGAATCATACAGCTCTGCTGTCTAACCCTGAGTGTTTAGGCTGCTTCAACTTAATCCCTTTTGGTTTTGAATTGGAGAAATCCAAAGGGAAGTTTCGAAATTCTTTGCCTCTCTAAGACATCAATTGCTGGGAATATTCCTTCTGGCTAATGTACAGGATAAATGCTTTTTGAAGCATGGTCTTGTTCTTCCCATTTACAAACAAATAAAGGGAGTGATCATTTTAACAGAATTGCATGGTTCTAAACACAGGGTGATTACTTCTGCTGTTTATTTTTTCACCACATGGATCACAGAATCACAGAATGCTAGGAGTTGGAAGGGACCTCAAAAGATCATCTAGTCCAACCCCCCCTGGCAGAGCAGGGTGTTAAGGGTTAACAGTTCCCCAGCACATAACTGACAGTGGTAATATTCTCCTTAGCCCAAAGCGGAAGAAGAGGGGAGTTGCTTGTTGTTATAAAAGCAGGGAATTTCTGGATCTTAGTAAAATAAACCAGGACTTTGTTTCTTGAAGTAATTATTCTCTGGAGAGGGAATAGGAAAGATGGAGGCAATTAGGAGTGACCTTGCATCACTGAATTGTTGAGAACTTCTGGATCAGTGGCTGATATTTTCACAACTCCATTTAAGCAGAGTTTTTTTATAGCTGTTCTTGCCACCACTAGAGAAATCAAAGAGTTTAATGGCTGGTCCAAAGCCCACTGTCATTAAAGGTCTCCTCATATGCTTGTGCTGGGGTAAAGCGTGTGTGGGGGAGCACAAGGAGCTTGGGATGAGCACAGTAATGGCTCCCTGGGCACAGGATACAGAGGTGCCCCATGAGGAGAGGGAGACCGAGATCCAGCATAGTCCTAACCCTCATGGGGCATGTGCTTCTGGGCACTTGTCCCACCCCAGGCTCTGCTAAGGTGAAGTCATGCAGGTCATTATGTCTCCTGGGTGGCCAGGGTCACTACGTTTGCTGGAACAGTGAGGAGAAACAAACCTGGGAACACTTTTCAGTAACCTCCACCTAACCCCTTTTAAGTAGAGATTTGAGTTCTGGTGGGTTTTTTTTCTTCTGAAAACTGTCTTTTGAGTGTTATCATTTAAAAAGCATATTTAACTTTTATGTGTGAAGTTGGCAATGAATTACTATAAAGCAAATAAAACTGTCCTAGAAGCCTGAAAGTGGTGATATAACAGATAGCATTCACACCCTCATCTTTGTATTCCCTTCCTTCAAGGATATCAGTAGGCAAACAAGGCTGAGCCTCTAATATGTTTAATAAAGGAGCAATTTCTTAAGTTTCCTGACCCAGCTGTGGCAAAGGTAATGCTCTTGTCACACTGCTCTGCTCGAGACTGATCATGTCTACTGGGCACGGCAGGATGTGACCATTGTTAGTTTGAGGTTGCTGGGAGCCAGGTTTTGACTCTGTTCTTCTCCCTGAACCACTAACTTGGGAGCTCTTTCCTTTTTCTGGGGAATGATGAATGAAAAGTCTCCAAAACAGCAAGCAAAGAGTAGCCTAGTAGTTTGAGTAGCTTCAACAGGGCAGACGTCCTTTTCTCCAAGGTGTTTCTCAACTACTGTCACTTTTGTAACCTGAGACTCCCAGAGCCCAGCAGAATCATATAAAAGCTGTTTCCTTGGATGGCAGATGCATGTAAGGACTTATCTCTGTGTCACATACCTCTGCAGAGGAGGTTACTGTGGAAAAAAAGGCATGCAAATTTTTTTCATAGCTTTTATGTTGTTTGGTTTGTTTGATGTTCTTCTAGCTCTGGCAGACTGCAGAAAATTGTTTTCTCTCATAGAGGCCATCACCTTTTGAATGATATAAAGGAGTTGTTCTGTTCTTCTGAGTTGTTTTTCTGCTATATATTTACTTAACAATTTCATTTTCTGAGGAGTTGTTGAAAGAACAGGAGTTTGTAAATTATACAACACGAAGCAGTGGATACTCTCCATGGCTTTAAGCCCAGACACTGTCAAAGCTCCTCCAGATTCTGGCTGCTTTGAGAAAATCATTGCAACTTACAGAAGTATCAACATTTTTTTTTCAATTTAAATATTTTGTTTCTTTGTTTTTGCTTAGTATATTCTTACTTTACTCCATAGCTGGCAACCAGTTTCCAGAAGGGGTTGGGACAGAGTTTGTTGCACATATGGAATTCAACATCTGTGGTCTCAATTATTGAAAAATTAGAAAGTTCAAAAATAAAAATAAAATGGATGTTAGATCTTCGAACCTCACTCTCTAGCTATTTGTTTTCATTATGCATTAGAAGTAAAAATGGCTTCTGTCATAATAATAATAATTCTCCCCACTATTATCCTGGGATCTCAAATTACTGGATACACATTCAAGTGTTATGTTTTCTAACATTCTCGTGAAGTTAAGTCTTTATCCTCCCCCCACCTTCCCGTTTTCCAGATGGGAAAACTGCACTAGAGAAACGAACTTACTTAATGCCATACAGACACTTCCAGAGAAACTGTAAAGAAATCCACCACCCTCCACTCCTCCCAGTTAACCACAGGACATGGTTTCTTCCCTCCCAGCCCCTGGTGTGAGCAGAATTAACCATTTGGGAACAGGGCTGTGGTGCCCTCAGGAGAACCAGGTCATGGATGCGTGGCTCCAATGCGGAGCTGGGGGACAGGATCCAGCCCAGCCGAGGGGTGAGCTGGCACAGGGACACATCTGGGGTTGCAAGTGTCATGTTTCCCTCCTGTGGTTCTTCCTGCTTGGACCATCCTGTGGTCTCAGCCCCAGTGTGTGCCATCTGAAGCATCTTCTAAAATGGCTTTGGACATCTTGTTCTGAATCATCTCTATATCCTATTACTGTGAAGGGAAATCAGAAACATGGAAATTAGTCTGTTTTAGTTACTATGGTTGGGCTTGGAAAGAGCAGGAGCCAACCCAAGCTGCTTGCTTGGGGCTGTGTGAGCCGTGTCTAAGTCACACGGGCTGCCTGAGCACGTGCCTTTGACCTCATCTGGTACATCCAACCTGGATAATCAGTCTGTGCATCTTTGCATTCTCATTTATGAGGATTAATGTTGCTTCTTGCTGTTTAGGGAAACAGTTTATCCCTCTAAGATGCAAGGTTTCTCAGCTTCCCTTTGGTTTACATGTAAGTAACTTGAAAGTTCCATTATTGAGCTTGTTGCTGCAGAGTCTTTTGAGCTGAAGCCATCATATCTATATCCTGAGCTCTTCTTTTCTTGTTTAATGTTATAAGCACCCATCATTTATCTGACAATTATTTTTTCTTTGCTTTCCTGGGGCAAAGCTGGGAAATTTTCCTGGACTAAATGATAGAACTAATTGTAATGTCCTTCTGCCAGTGCTTGCTGATGCCCTGAGCACACATCTCTGTCTATTGCCATTTAATTATGTAATGATCCTTTCCACCAAACCATTCCAAGTGAAACAGTAGCAATGTAGTAGTGTGTAGTAATACATACAGCAGTGACAATGAGGCTTGTCATTGATAAAGAGGTTTTTTTTAGAATAGATTATGTGTTTGTAGTTGTTACTTTTATAGATCATAAATTAGTTCACATGTTGGCAGAAAAAAAAAATCCTTACCAGTCAGAAACATACTTCACTTGAACAGGGTGCACTTGTAGGTTTATTGCAGTAAAATCTTTTGAGCATGTGCCTTAGTCTGCTCAAGTCACTGAGTTCAGCATTGAGCCAAGCCTCACCCTCAGTATTCCCATTGACTTAGGAATTTCCCTCCAGACTACTAAGTTTCCTCCCAGAAAAATAAATACCATTAAAATCCTTTCCTTTAGGACTACTCTGGGTGCTGAGCCAGCCTGATGCTGCCAGCTCTGGGACAGTGCCTGTGAGTTGCTTGTGAGGTGGTGACACCAGTTTCATCTCCTTCCTCCATAGCAGTGCTGTCTGCTTGCCTGCAAATTGTCATCTGTGAAAAAACCGTGCATTTCCTCCTGGAAACTGTCTGTCTTCTGACAGATATGTGTCCACTCAGTGCATGCCAAGGATCTGGTCCCAGTTAATATTTCTGGACGTAACAACGGGGAGGACCTCCTGGTCCCAGGGCTAGGGAGAAACAGGGGCAAGCTCAGGGCTGTGATTAACACCCAGGGCTGGGACCTGCTTAATCTACCCCTGATTAATGACATCCTGTGCATGCATGAGTCACACAGCTCTGCCATGCCTTGAATCCTCTTTCTGTGGCTTTGAGGATAAACACCTGCCTTAATCACCAAGGCTTGGAGAAATGGCTCTGAGATCCTCAGGAGGAAGTCATCTTACAGATGGAAAGTGTCTTTACTGCTAACAATCAAACAGTTTTATCATTTCCTTGTGCCAAGTTTGAAACAGGCAGAGCACAAAGTCACACTAGTGTTTTCCTAGTGATTACATGGTGCACTTTATAATAACCTCATAAAGATATTCTTCCTTGTCCACATTAAAGTATTTTGCAGAGTAATCACAACGATCCTTGCAACTGATCCCACTTCCCTATCAGGTGGTGGCAGAGCAACCTTCAATCTCACTTTCTGTGTTTTGACTCCAATACAGGTAGCAACCCAGAAAGGTAAGATCAAGTTTCAATGCGTTTTCCAGCTCTCACTTAAATCTCTGCAGACCTAGTATTCTCCCAGCTTCATCTAAAACATCCTTGGTCCTGTGTTTAGTGTGCAGTGAGGAGATGGTATAATCTGATTTAAATGATATTTGGAATTTGGTGTACTTAATCGCATTTTGTCTCAAATGCTTGCAGGGCAGAGTTTTAAAGGAATTGCTTTTGTACCTTCTGCTATGAGAGTCAGCAGAAAAATATTGTTCTTGGCTACTGTCCTGATTAACCCAGGAATTTTAATGTGTGTTATGATAGGTCGTTTGATGGATTGTCACCTGTACCCTCTGATCAACTTGCACTTGGCCGCTGGGGCTGAACTTTAGCAGCTAGGTGTCATAATTTCCCATCTTTTGCTTGATTAGTGTTTCCTTTTGTGATCTAAAGGGGAAAGTGTCTGGAGAGATCCTTCTCCATCTATCAGCCAGCCTAGATTAAGGAGAAGAGCCTCTGAAAGGGAAAGATCCTGTGATAAATGGATTGGTACTTTTCCCCCTGGTTTGTAGGAAATAAGCCTTGCATAGTTTGTGTGTTCAGAAGAGCTCTAGCATGTACCTGTATGCATCCTGATATAAGCCCTTGTGGTTTAAATACCTCATGCTGATGCCTGAAATACTGCAGGGTCTGAAAGGCCTCTGAGGGAGCCTCTGGGAGTTAATTGGGAATAATATAATACAATACCTATATGAGAGTTAGAAAAACAATAGGAAGGATACTTGTCATCTTCTATATTCCTCTGTATTATTTTCTGTAATTTTATGGGCTTCAAACATTTTTCATGGACTCTGCTAATGTAAATCCTTCCTGATTTTATTGCTTTTGAGTTGTAGAGAACTTTTCCATTCCTCTAGGTCATCCTCTGGGGAGGGAATTCAACATCCTCAGGGCACTTTGACTTAGACCAGTGGATGCTGATGCCACAACGTTCAGCAGTGAATTCAGACACTCCTCTGTTCCTCACATCTTACTTTCACTATTTTCTCAATTTCCATTATGTAATAAAATATTTTCATAGTTACAAGCTCCTACTGATGGCCACTTAATAGCATAGGACTGACCATCTCTGCAAATAAAGTTATCCTTCAGTTACATGTAGAGGTCAGATCATTTTGGAACTGCTTCTGTTGGTATCAACAGGTGGGTTGGGCATCCATATAAAAGACAAATACTCAAATGTGAATTGCAGAGTCTAAAGCATTGGGTCATTAAAATGGAGGTAAAAATAAACCCCTCTCGTAGCAGGTGAGTTGAAACAAGAACAAAGGATCTATAAAAAGAGCTAGGTGAAGCACTGAAGAGATAAGGAATGATCTTCCTGTGCACTTACTGCCATAACTGAAAGGTTTGGGTTTTTTTATTTATTTTCTTTTCAGATAGGTAGGGCAAGAAATGATACTAAGCCTTCTTCCACCAGTACAGTGGTAATTATTACTTCCTGACCCTGGGAGAATCATCTCCTGCCATTCAGTAGATTTGGCTTGAGACTTGAATTACTCTTGTAAATCCTTCTAATTTGTTCATGAGTTTATAGCTCTGCCATAAACATTGCTCTCAAGCTGCTGTTCATCCAGCAAGGTCCTTAGAAAAGCAGATGGTATTTTCTTCCTTTGTAAGGACTTGAGGGTTTTTTCACCTGTTTGCATGGTGGAGATGATGCACAGAGCTGGAGTTTGTCCTGCTCCTCATGTGGATGTGATGGCTTGAGCTTTGACCGCGCAGTGGCAGGTTGAGTTTCCAGATCTGAAGTGTTTAGTGCTGCAGGTAAGCAAATGCCCAGTTTTAACTAAAAAATACAGCCTTTTGGGCAGAAATAGCTGGATGTGTGTGAGAAAAGAGCTTTCCAAAGGACATTTTCGTAGAGAAAGTGGTGCTCTTTATTGGTCTAACCTGGAGGAGGACATTTATTTCCCATTAGTTCCCACCTTAGAGAATCAGGTCCCATCAGCAGCATGTGGCTGATGACAAGAGCCTTATGGGCACATGGGAGTGCCTGGGTCTCACTGCAGCAGGCAGGAGGAAGCAGGGAAGAAATTCAGTTGCTGAAATAAGAGGCAGTACTGAAAAAAACAGTTGAAACTTTATTGGTAGTGAGGTAGAGTTGTTTAGGAAGGAGATGAAAGGCTTCAGGTGATTCATAGGAATTAAATGCAGTTGTCTATTCATCAGGTTGCATTATCTGTGCCTTCATCTGGCCGTGGGAAGAGGTGTGCTGTGGAGCACAGGGGCAGGCTGAGTGCCACCATCCTTGAGCTATCTCATATCCTTTTCTGTGAGATCTTGTGACAGTTCATATTACTGTGAGTCATTGTTTCTTTAAAGCTCATTACTGGCAAGGGCTGGTAGCAAGACACCGAAGTGGCATTGGGTTATCTATGCTTAATGGGGCTATTAATGTGTCTCACCACTGAAGTGTCATCCAGTAGAAATGTAATTCTGGATTTCAGGTGAGGAGTTGCAGAGGTGTGTTCATCCTTTGTGTCCAGCCAGGCTGAAACTCAGCATTGTCAAGTGGTGTCTCAGCTTCCCACGTCGGTATTATAAGGTTTTGGTTTCACTCTAATTTATGCATATAATCATGTCATGAGGGAGGGCCAGGAAGGGGAGGGGAAGGAAAGATAGAGGAAAGTTCCTCAGAAATCCATTCTCAGGTCACATGAGCACCAATTCTTTTCCTTTCTTACCTAAATCCACCATGATCATCTCTGTTTGCTGCTGCCTTATTTGAAGTTTTAATTCATAGCTCTGGATTACTGGAAAAACAGTATGAATGTCACGAGGCCTGGAGCTTCACAGACCTCTTTCCTTCATGGGTACAATGGGAGAAGAGGTCTGTTGATGTGACATCATCAAAAAGATACGGTCAGAAGTGTACCTCAGTGTTTGCAGGAGTACAGCCTGTCTTTTAGCACATTAGCTAACATTTTGCTTCCTTCTCTTCTCCCAGCACCTCCTGGCACCCAGTTGCTATATAACAAATTACTTATGGTTTATTGTGTTACAATTCTCCACCTGAATTGGGATTTTCTTAGGCTCCATCCATCAAACATTTGATTCCTCTAGAGTATAGACAAAATAAAATTAGGCTGTTGTTGCAGAGGAGGGAGTGACGTGCACATTTCTCCTCCAAACTGGTTTTAATAGATCCACACACCTCCATCCCTCCTGCCTGAGAGTCCCACAGAGGATACTATGGCACTTGAGGGGCATTATCCTTCCAGAACAACCTTGGCAGAAGATCTTGCTTGATGTGGGTGCAGAGTTGGGCAGCTGCAGCTTGGGAAAGTTTCTGTTGTCTTGCTTCTTTTTAATGAACTATAAACTATTTTCACACCTCTGCCTAGGCTTCTTCCACACTTCTGCCTACATATTTCTGTGCCTTTTACCATCCTTTCTGACACATGCCTCTGAAAACATCTAGGACTTGTTGTAATTCTAGAACACTGATACTTATCATCAGAGCATTTATTATTTCTTGCAATCTACTTTGAATCCAGAGCCAGTTTTCTTCTCTTTCTTCACCAGTATGGTCTGGTGTATGGCTAAGAACAACAAACTTCCCCAAATATTTGCTGTCAGAAAAGATACTTCTGGCGCTGGCTGCCTTTTTTCATGTTTGCAAAACAGTGTTAAAAAAAAAAAAATCAGAGTGTGGGTAACACATTAATACTGCAGTAAGCTTTGCATTTACCCTTTTATTTCCTTTTTTTCTTCTTCATGCATAGGAATTCTGCTTTCTAAAGCAATTAAAACCAGGAAAACGTGATAAGGCTTTATTGTAACCAGTAATGTGATATTTTCCTAGCAGAATCTTGGAACCTTTTGCTAAATCCTTTGGACAATTTTTCTGGTGGATTTAGAGGTTTTCTTGGTTTCATGTAGGGTTAGGATATCGAAGTGCTGTCTACAATAACTTCCTTGTTCTCCTGTAATTTTCCTTTGGTGTGTGTTTGATACCAGCAGGCTTGTCCATTCCCATCTGCTCTCTATTGGTTTTATGCAAATTCTCTCTCATCCCTCTACAAGTCCTTTCAAGTTAAAATATTGCTTCCTCATGCCCGCTTATATTACTTGGAATTCCTGCACAGTGACCTGCTAGCCACCCATATATTGTGCACAAAACCCAATAATCTTTGTGAATCAGATATCTCTTATCTCATCCCCATTTACATTATACTTTCCCTTCACAATAACACACTTTTCCTCAATGCTCATCCATTTAATGCCCAAATACCAAAGGTCTCTTATTTCTGTCCAACATACTCATTGCATTACTCATGGTGAACTGATGAGCAGGGAGATAAGAAGACTTGCTGTAGGTGGTGTCTGGATCTACAGCATAGCCAGAAGAGAAAATAGGCTGTTTGAGCCCCACCTCTGTAGTTTAGCTAGGGTTTAAGAGGCAAACCCTTCCTCTCAATGAAGACACACAAAGGCAATGGTTTGTTGTGTGGTTTGAGTTAACTGTGTCAGTAAATCTGCAGTGGCTTAACATGAAGCAACTTTTACCATGTGTGAAACTGTCCCACCAGGCATGAGGATGCCTGAAGTCCTCGTAAGGTGGTTTCATACCACTGCTACACTTGTACCTGGGTACAAAACCAAGGTCAGGTAAGCTGTGCAGAACTAGTATAGGTACTCTGAGGAGTGGCTGTCACCAAAGCGAAGGAGAAGGTGAGAGGCAGATGCAATAGCTCTATAATATCTGTGCTGTTGAAGATATTGCTTCATCCTTTACAAAGCTGATTTCTCATGGTCTAGTGGAGAAGACTCATTCCTCAGAAGATGCATGAGCCTCCCTGCAGCAGCTGTTTTGACTATAAACCCAGCCCCTCACTGGCAGTGAGAGCAAGTGAACATTTCTTTGTATGAAGTTCTACTTTTTATCTCACAGAAGATTCCTGAAGCAGATTTATTTATTTATTTGTGGTAAGAATATCTCCTGAGATATTCTTTCAGATTTCAATATGCTGTTTTGCCTTGAGAAACTTAGGTGGCTTTGAAAGATTGTACTAAAAACTGTAATATTCTGGCCTGCATAGCAGTCTGGTAAACTTTGGAGGCACTGAGAGGACTAGGGTTTGCTGTCAGACTATTACTGAATGTTGGTGTGAGTCTCAGTTCTTCAAAATCTATACTTTCATTAAGCTAGATCAACAAGGGTAAATACCAAAGGTAGGAATAGCTTATTTTTCGTGTAAAAATGATGTTAATGTTAATAATGTTAAAGGCTAAATGTAAAGTCCTGCATTTTGGACGTAACAACCCCCAGCAGCGCTACAGGCTCGGGAAGGTGTGGCTGGAGAGCTCCCCAGCAAAGAAGGACCTGGGGGTGCTGATCGACGGCCGGCTGAACATCAGTCAGCAGTGTGCCCAGGTGGCTAAGAAGGCCAATGGCATCCTGGCTTGCATCAGGAATAGTGTGACCAGTAGGAGCAGGGAGGTGATCTTGCCACTGTACATGGCACTGGTGAGGCCACACCTCGAGTACTGTGTGCAGTTTTGGGCACCACAGTTTAGGAAGGACATTGAGCTACTAGAGAGGGTGCAGAGAAGGGCAACTAAGCTAGTCAGGGGTCTGGAAAACAGGCCTTATGAGGAGAGGCTTAGGGAGCTGGGCTTGTTTAGCCTGGAGAAGAGGAGACTGAGGGGAGACCTTATCGCTCTCTTCAGCTGCTTGAAAGGCCATTCTAGGGAAGCGGGTGTTGGCCTCTTCTCCCTTGTGACTAGTGACAGGACTAGAGGGAATGGGCTTAAGCTGAGCCAGGGTAGGTTTAGATTAGATATTAGGAAGAATTTCTTTACTGAAAGAGTGGTGAGACATTGGAATAGGCTGCCCAGGGAGGTGGTGGAGTCCCCATCCCTGGAGGTTTTTAAGAAGAGGATAGATGTGTTTCTTCAGGGGATGATTTAGGGGTAAGAGTAGTGTAGGGCTATCGGTTGGACTAGATGATCTTGAGGGTTCTTTCCAACCGTAATGATTCTGTGATTCTGTAATTTTATCACTTGATTGTGTTTGTTACAGGGCATGAGAAATAATTTAATCAGTGGCATAAGATATGAATAATGTAAATACTTGTAACATTAAATCAATATTTTTTTTCTAGTTGCATTTCAGAGGAATACACTTGTCATGTTTTGTTACACTCTCTTTTTGTTAGATTGTTTTATAAATGTGATTCTTTCTAAGATCATTACTGTTGATGTCAAAAGAAAAGCCATAGGCAATCCAGATTGGGTATCAATACCACTAATGCTTAAATTACCAGAAAAAGGAAAACATAGGAAATTATTTACCTACTGTGCTGCACAGCAAAAGGCAGCCTGCTACTATCTTGAATATACTGTGTACTCTTCAGTGCCCTGGTTGAGCATAAAGGCAGTTTTAGGCTTCAAAGAGAGGCTACTATATCTGAGAACTGAAACCACACAATTTACTGTAGGACCATTTTCAGAGTTTTCCTTCAACTTTTACTAATTATCAAGAGAGAAGGATATAGACAGGAGCTTGTTCCAAATATGGAACATAGTGCTTCTGAAGTGAATAGCTCTGATTCTTTCCCTTGTGGTGTAGATCTGAAGTGTGGTCACTGAGCAGAAATGCAAAGATTATATGATATTAAGCAGAATATCAGGTGAAATTATTATAATAGTCCCTTTTAGCCTTAACATCTCTTCATTTAAGAGTTCCAGCACTGTAATATAAGAGTAAATAAGGCAGGGATGAGTCTGATTTAATGTTTTGTTTTGTTGGTTTTATTTTCTCTCAATTCTGTAGCAAGCTTGCAGAGTTGCCCTCACTTCTCAGCCACCTCAATGTCCATGGAACCTTCAGTAAATCTGCTCAAGATGTATGGACTGCAATTAAAACAGCCTGTAAGAATGCAGAAGCCTAATGGTATAATTTTTCAATTATGTCAGTGTCTGTGGGAATTGAGGTTGTGCTTATTATCTTCCAGAAGGCACCTTTCAGACAGCATGGCCTGAGTCAGACAGGAGCCTGGGTTTGCAAAAAGCACAGACTCAATTCCAGAGCCACAGCCAGAGACCAGTTCTTTAAGGTGCTTTAATGTCCCACAGTAAAGGAAGGTACAGATAGTGCTCAGAGAACATGCAAAATTCAGCCTCTTCTGCAAGAAGGAAGAAAACAGTCATGTATCCCAGCAGTCAGCTGTCAGGTTAGAAGCTTTTGGCCCTTTATCCCAAGGTAGCATCCCTCTTAACCAATTTACATTTGTGAGGCTCCATGTAACTGTAAAAAGAGAGGGTGGTTTCAGGCACAGCAGAAGGCATGGGTAAACTGGCCATAAGCCATTGTCAAGAGATTCCTCACTGGTTTGCTTTCCACCAGACCAGAGATGCTGGACAGCCAGGGATCTGGCACCTGCAGGCCTCCCTTCCACCCCAGCTCTTTGTGTCTTCTCCCAGGGCTTCAGCTTCCCTGCAAACCTCCCTACACCTCCTATTTGGCAGCAGCAACAATATGGAAGCCAGTCTAATGTTTTGGACAGTGGGCAAAGCATGGTGTTGTGTCTCTGGTTTGCACACATAGTGCTTATATATCTCTGAGGGGCAGAATAACATGGAGAGAGAAACATTTGTCTTGTCCTCATACAGCCTGACTTTTCCAAGACTGAGTGTTTCCCCTAAAGCTGGTCATACAGGATTAATGTCAACGGAGTGTTCAGATGTTGAGGGCTGATAAAAAGTGGTTTCCAGCATTCAGAGTCTATGTTCAAATTAAGAAAAATAGAGACCAGCACCATTAAAATAGCTGAGATACAGCAAGAAAAAGGAAAAACCTCCTCAGTTATCTATGATAGCACTATTGTTTTCATTTTTTGTTATCTGGCTCGATACAAGCCAATGAGAAACAACCCCAGATCGTCAATAAGGGTTTTAATTGCAAAGATTTCCTGTGACGTGAGTGTTAATGAATGTCAAGGCAATAACACAAAAGACATTACTTGTTTAATGATTGATAGGACAAGAAAAGCACGAGGTCTTTTGCAGGATAAATGACTACTGTTCTGTGTTCCTTTACATTAGCAGTATCAACACTTAGATCACATGGCAGGAGATAATGGTCCAGGAGATAAAGTACAGAATCACAGTCTGTTATACAATAACAGACATAGTAATGATAATTAATGTGCATTTCTTTGGCAATTCTCATACTTGTCAGCACTGAGCCATGGGGACCAGTGCCTTGTTGTTGACTTAAATAGGGGCAGGATAGGGTGCTTGGTTAGTCCAAGAGCTTTTGACTTTTGCTGTGTTACAAAGATGTCAGATCTTAAAAGCTTCTCTTGTCAGATGGTTAAAGTGGGCATTCATGGATGTAGATTTCGTGTGTTGTAATAGTAACACATCTCAGTTGCTCAGAGTAGTATGGCTGGGAAAAGGGCATTTAGACATGTAGTATGATGGTGTGCTTCAAACCAAACCCTCGGGCTTTTGCCAGGAAGGATCAACATCATGACACCTACTAAAGGCTCATCACTTTTTTCTTCACTAATGAACTTGTAATAGCTGGGAGCTTTCTCAAAAAAGAGAGGAATATCTTGGCCAAGGTCCTCTTCATGCCCAAAATCTAGTCTGTAAAGACTCCCTGGAGCTGCAAACTCTCTGAGGAACATTTCACGGTGTGGGCAAGTGGCCCACTACCCTATGGCTTTGGGTATGAAGTCCATGGAAAAGTTGTAGAGCTTTGGTTTGGTTTATATGGTCTCTGACACACCAGGTTTCCTTGGACAATATGCACTTGGCAACTTCTGACTGGTTTGCACCGCAAGGTTTCAAATGCCCCTGGAGCATTGCCGAGTGAGCAATGGTCTCCAAAAATGTGCTAAATACGAGAAAGCCTTTGTGGTGAAAATTAGTTCATGGTTTGGCAAAATGTTTGGGGAGTCAGAAAAATATCTGTATGGAACCTGGATGGTTTAATTATTGGCCTTGAACCACAAATTAATGGAGCTGCACATGGCCTTTGGTTTCAAAATGTAGCAGTGGATAATATTTCCTCATGTTTGGAAGCTGCGTTTGTTTGCAGCTATCTGCACTGGCATGGGAGTTGCTGCCTGAAAGCTCTACTGGTGAAATGTTTTGTCTACAATAAGAATTTTATTCAAACTGATTATATAGTTTAAAATCTTTAAAAATATTTTCTTGTACTAGAGCATCTCAGTTTACTCTGGGTTAAAAATTCCTGAAAGTTTCAAAATCTCATTGTAGCTATTGTGAGTTGCCCAACAGAATCATGTTTGGCAGCTTTGAATTAAACCATGCAGCTATTTTTTGTCCTCTGAAAGCTCACCAAAGATGTGTTTGAGCTTCTCTCAAGTAAAGTATGCACAGCCTTGTGCCATTTGTCTTCCTTTAGAAAAAGCAGCTTTCAAAATGTCTGTCGGTAAGCAGCTTGACCTACGAACATGTATTTCCAGGTGTACCTGTCCATGGACCAGAGTGACATGGATTTAGAGATGTCAGAGGCTTTTGGACAACCTGAAGGGGACTTTAGAGAGTCCTGAATGGGCTGGTTTCAGGTTTTGGTCCTGTGGGGTGGGCATGCATGGGGTACATGACCTACTGTGTCCTCTCCATCCTCCAGCTAAGCTAGTTTTGGGCAATGCACATCTTACACCACTAAAGCTTTCCCAGTCCTGACCGTGCATCCTCTTCCTCAGTGTTTGAATTTTCAGAACTCAGCCCTATTTCAGAGGTGACAGAACTGTGGCAGGAGCTGTCTATGTTGAAGGCAGGAAGTAGAATTACAACTTAAAGAGCTTTGGGGTGTTTATTTAATGTTAAACTTCTTTAACTGTGATGCCAGGTGGGGCAGCACAGCATGGAAAGTGTGAGTGGGTGTCTCCTGAGAGCCAGGCCTGGGTTCTGCCTGGCTGCTGTTGTGCTCAGCCAGGCATCCCCATCCCCATGCTGACCCTCCAGGAGAACTGAAGAGGGGTTTCTTGCATCAAATGAGAGTTGTTAATGTGAGCCCAGCTGTGCACTTTGTTTAAACAAGTCAGTAGTCACTTAAAAAATTCTGCTAGCCTCTTCAGGCTGCCATACAGAGTCTATGCATGTGGAACAGCAAGTGCTTCCCTGGGATGTGGGTGTTCAGCAAAAAGTCAGAAAAAGGGGAATGTAAAAGAAAAAAGGGGAGAAAAAAGTTTGCTTTGAAATGTTCTATCAGAAATACTTTGATTTAGACTTTGTTTTGGCTGTTCTCTTACAGATGGTGTTTGGGGACATTGTTTAGTGGTTGGTGGTGGGCATGGTAGTGTTGAGTGGACGGTTGGACATGGTGATCTCAGAGGTTTTTTCCAAATGGAATGACTCTATGATTCTATGAAATACTGCTCCAGTAACTCCTTCAAAATATGGACATAAATAAAAATACTTCAGCTGAACTGCAAGAGATTGAACACCCCTGCACAAAACCCTGCATGAGATATTTTGAATTCAGTTTTCCAAATTGCCTCCTGTTCAATTTAAACCCACCAAGCTTTGATCTCCATTCTGCAGACCAAGTAGTTTTACGTCTCTGTTTCACTCACAGCCTCAGGATGGGTGATCAGGGGTAAGGGAACTTCAACGTGTCGCTTTCAATTTTAGGAGCAGGACCCAGATTCAGGAAATCACTTAAGCATGTGCCTGACTTGAAGTAAAGGTTTCCTTTTATGGTGGTGCCCTCCCAAAATGAGAAGTCTGCCTTGATCTCCTCAAGTACCCAATGCTTGAAACTGGGCCGACCCAGGGAAGTCAACTTCTTTCCTGGCACTGTGGAGGATCAGACCCCTGAGAGCCCAAAGGCTCAATCTCATTGACCTCCCCACTACCCTTCCCAGGGAAAACAGGTTGGGAGAGCAGGAGCAGCCTCCTGGCATTTCTGTTCCCCCCCTGGCCGGAACAGCACCCGCCACTCTCCTTGTTGGGAGCATGTTAAGGCATTAATGAAATGCACAAAGCAAAGAGGCTCATCCATATAAATGGGTGATTTAAATAATGAGGAAGGAAGAAGGATGTGGTTCAGTGTCAGTACTGATTAATTAGGGCATAAAATAAATAACCCTCCTAACAACATTGTCTGCCTCCCGTACAACTTACTCTATTAGCAGCTAATGAGTTAATACAAGTGACAGTGCAATTACAGGTTAGTTAACTGTCCCCTTACGACGTTTGCCTAATTTCAAGGGATGGACCCATTGACAAGCACACATTTTCCTCTTGCAGGAAAACCAACAGCAAAGGGCTGATAACAGTTGGTTGTTAATCCTGCAGTTTCACCACTCGTTGGCACAGCTTTTTGTTCCCCCACCCGCCCCATCCTTTGGTGAAAGCCAACCTCACCAATGCCAAAAGCATGGACTAATTCCCCCGTGTGCTTGTTTGATGTCAGAGCTGAGGTCATGGCTAGGTATTGGGCTCTTATGAGTAAGCACGTTTATTGAATGTGTGGCCATATAATGAAACGATGACCAGATGTGAACAGTGATGTTTCAACATTTTAGCTCTTTTGTATGGAAGTTTTATTAAAAGGTTTTGCCTGTTAACTCTATGAGTGTCAGGCAAGAGGAAGAAAATACAGACCAGGATTTATAGGGGGTTTTGAGTGGATTTTTTTACAAACAGCATTGCTGCACAGCAAATAACCACCAAAGTAACAAGCCATTTACATTTAATAGTTTTATGGCTGCTGGCCAAGAGCTTCTGCAGTTTGTGGGATGGATCACATAGATCTCACAGAAAGAGAAAAACTGCAAATTTAGATCTCCTAAATTACAATGCATTACAATCCAAACTTCATATTTATATAGGCCTTCAAACATGACATCAAATCCTTTGTTTAATGCTCTGTGGAAGTCCTGAAGCTATTCTGAAATAGTTTTAGTGGTTGGTCAGTGCTCCATGTTTTTTCCTGTGGGATGGGAGGAAAAGGGGAGGAGGAAATCCAACAGGGGAGATTCAGGTTAGATGTTAGGAAAAGATTCTTCACCAAGAGAGTGGTGGAGATCTGGAACAGGCTCCCTAGGGATGCAGTCATGGCACTGACTCTTACAGAATTTAAGAAGCATCTGGTCAATGCTCTCAGACACATGGTGTGACTCTGGGGTTATCCTGTGCATTGACAGGAGTTGGGCTCGATGACGCTTGTGGGTCCCTTCCAGCTCAGGATATTCTATCACTCTATGACAATATTTCCATACTGTGACTATGTGACAGTGATATTGTTATAATGTTCTTAAGGTCTTTTAGGTCAGGACAGCTGAAGAAAGGATCTGTAAATGTTTGTACAAACAAGTTATTGATCTTTGATTTTTTTGATGGTTTTGTTTTTGGTGTAGGGTTTTGTTTGTTTATTTTGTTGTTATTTTTGTTTGATGCTGAGGGTGGTGAGACACTGGCACAGGTTGCCCAGGGAAGGTGGCAGATGTCCCATCCCTTGAAACATTCTAGGCCAGGTTGGACAGGGCTCTAAGCAACCAGATTTAGTTGAAGATGTCCCTGGTCACTGCAGTGAGGTTGGACCAGGTGACCTTGAAAGGTCTCTTCCAATCCAAACCAGTCTATGACTCTGTGAAATCTGTTGCAACCTCACAGTGCCTCAGTTTCTCTGCTTACAAATAGGAGATTAACTGGAGTTTAAATTACTTCATGCTTTCAAAATACTTTAAGGCTCCGAGGTAAAACATCCATATACTGTATGTTGTCACTGAGAGAGCAACAGAGTTTGATTCTTCAGAATTCAAGGCAAACATCCCTATTTCTATTTCAGTGCAAATTACAGCATCATCCTATTTTGCAGTAAGTCACTTTTTTTATATGCTATAGAAAGTCACTTGGAATTCAAATATAAAATGAGGCCATCCATCATGTTAACAATTTAATTACCTCAGTATATATTTTTTTTTTCAGCACAGGAAAGAAAAAAATAAAAGAAAAAAAAATGAAAGAAGAAAAAGGCCCAAACACAACAAACCCACCTCTATTATTTGTTGTGTGTGTATATCTTATTACAGATTCATTGCCTGAGGACAGGCAGGGCTGTCAGTAGGGCAGTCCTTGTGGTTAGACATGCCGAGATGGGGAGCAGATAAGACATGAAGCCCTTGTGCCTCCTGTTTGGGTCTGCTCCGCTTCGTGTTTGCTTGGGGCCTTACCTGTTAGATTCCCTGTAATCTTTGTTGCAAGAGTGAAATGGTGCCTTGTAAAGCAATGAAGCGTGACAGGGATATTGAAAGGGTCGAACAAGGTAGAAATGTGATATTTTTTCCATCTTCTGCAGGCCCAGGAAACAGGAACTGGGCTGCTGAAATGGGATTTGGCATTCAGCGTTGCGTTTGGGGCAAGAAAGTTGTGAGTTTTAATGGTTTGGTGCTTACAGAAGAGACAGAGTAACAATGCCCACGATTTATCTAATTGTTTAACCATCTGGTTGCACACTGACTGAAGATTAAGCACTGGGGAAACTAGGAAACTACAAATGGCAAGGCAAGGCAGAGAGAAGGGCCTTTATTTATTAAAGATGGGCTGGTAAAATTCACAAAATTCCCAAGTGTCCTACAGAGATTGAGACAATTGTCATGGTTTGCAATTCTTTTTAAAGGGTTGGATAATTTCATGGCCAATAAAATGTGTGTAGCAATAAAAGCTGAGATAAAGAGAAGTGTAATGAAATGACATGTTTCAGGGCATGAGTGGATTCAAGAGTTGGGGTAGAAAAGGTGATCCAACTGCCATGCCCACATCTCATGGTACACAAACTTTGCCTAAAACCTTAGTTTTTAGCATTCCTGGGATGGAGCACCAGATTTAATGATATAAGTGATATCCAGAAGGACTTTGGTCCCGTTTAGGCAGCCCCATGATGTGCTATTTTCAGCACTCAGCTCTTTTTCTCGTTTTAACATTCTCCACAGCAAAAAATGGCAGGTGCTTGGCACTGCAGAGAAATGACACTTTTCCTTCAGGTGCTTGAGCACGGGCTGGGCTTGTCTATGCAAACATATAGATCACAGAACCATAAAGGCTGGAAAAGGCCTCTTGGATCATCAAGTCCAACCATCAACCCAACACCTCCCTGTCATAAAGTGGCACATCTATGTGCTTTTTGGACACCTCCAGGGATGGTGACTCCACCACTTCCCTGGGCAGCCTCTTCCAATGCCTAACAACTCTTTCTGGGAAGAAATTTTTCTGAATATCCAACCTAAACCTCCTCTGGCACAACTTGAGGCCATTTCCTCTTGTCCTTTGAGTGTGTAGGTGGGACCTGGCTGCTTTAGCCAAGTCATTGAGTAAATCGTTAAAGGTAGTGAAAGAGAAATAACTGGTTACCCACTTACAGCTCTTGACGTGAAGAAGCAAAAACATCTTTTGTAGGGCTTAAAAAAGGAGGAGGAAGAAGAGGCAACTCGAGAGGAAGAGATAGAAGGATAATATTTAAAAAGGACACAACTCAATCCTTTATATTCTCTTGCGTATTGTGGAGTAGATGAGACCAGATACCCTTTCATTCCCTCTGGTGTCCTACATCCGTCTTCATTAGGAGTTTTGTGCCACCAGGGTCCAAAGATCTCAGACTTTTGATTAGTTTCATCTGGACTTCAGCATTAAACCTGAAAACCAGTTATTTTGTCTGCACATGTTACTCCTCCATAAGCAAAGGCACACCCTACAAATAAAGTCTTCAGGGAGGTTTAAAATTGGCCTGCAACAGCAAGAAGAGAGAAACAAGCTGGCTTGCTTTATTAAAAAGACTACGCAGGTATCGACCCCAGAAAATTTGTCAAGTCAACACCTAATGATGGCTTAGCTGCTGGGCTTGGCCATGCAATATTTAAATCAGGCTCTGTTTTTCTTACACCTTGGTTTTTAACATATGGGACCCAAATGAGTGAGGAGAAACAGAAGCGCCATGTGAGCATTTCTCCCCAGGAGCTGGAGCAGCTCTGCTGAAGTTTGGCCATAAACTCTTTAAACTACCACATCTCAGGGGAAGGCTGGGGTGAAGGTCTCCACATCTGCCATCAGATGTGTTAAAAAAGCAGTCCTCCAGGAACTTGTAAAGCACCATGGGTGAAGGGAGAAGACTTTTTCCAGAAGCGGGATGCTCTTGCGCGGAGCAGGCGAAGTGTAGAGCCCAGAGAGTGTGGGCAGAGTAGTCCCAGCTATGAGACGGTTGCTCTAGGCCTGGGGCTCTGGGAACAGCAGATCAATGCTGGTTCCTAAGCTGGGGGATGGAGGCTCTAGGAAAAACCAAGGTGTCCAACCTGGAGCTGATGGTGATTCTCCTACTTGAAGAAAGGTAATGATTTTCTACCAGAAAATCTGGATTCCTTAAAACAAGAGGTCTTCATGAGCACCTTTCACCTGTGTTGAAACTTCCTTTTGGATATATTTCTCTCAAGGTTGGGTGTGGTGGGTATGGACAGGGTAAATGTGTCAGCTCTGTATGGTGAGTGTGTATGCAACAGGCCAGACCCCAGTCTAGCTGGATTTAAAAGAAATGAGCCAACTTCAGCTTGGTCAGGTGTTTGACCCAGAGCAGGGACTTGAAACCAGCTCTTGATATCACAAGACATGTCTTAACCGTATCTGTCTGAAGACACTGAGTCTCTCCTTGTGGACTTGGTCCCATCTTGAAGAGAAATCAGGAATACTAGGAAATTTAGAAAACTGACATGTAGTCAGGGTGTCAAGCCTGACAGAATTCAGGAAGCATCTGGACAATGTTTTTAGACATGGTGTGATTTTTTTATTTTTTTTTTTTTTGGGTTGTCCTGTGCACAGACAGGAGATGGACTTGATGATCTCTGTGGATCCCTTCCAACTCAGGACATTCTATGATTCTGTGTGGCTTCACAGCCACCTGAGTCACTAAAGGCATGAAAAGCCCAGGTGGTTACATCAGCCTTGCGGGCCGTTAATTAACCAGAAACAAAATATATAACAGTGCACTGTGTATCAAGGTGGATATGTAGATGCCAAGGAACATCTGGCATCCATACAGCACCTGATAATGATATTGTTTAGCTATTGGCAAAATCACTGAGAGCTCTCCCATTACAGCATCAGTGTTTTGGGGAGAGGGTCTCTATTTCCATACTTTTAATGGGAAAAGTTGATGTGAGGTATTTAAAATTTATTATTTGTTTTCAGCCTTCCTATTGTTTCTCCAGTGTCAGCATATTTCTTGGTTTGAGATATATATATATATGAATCATCATCATTTATGTTAAACATAAATTTGTAATAAAACATATTTTCTCTTAACATTTTTCAGGCTTTAAAGCACAAATTAAAAATTAATTAAATTAATCTAAACAAGTTTAAATATTAAATTAAATATTGGCTTGTGACTAAGTGACTCTGAATCCAGGATTTTTTTCCTGATTATTTGTTCCAAGAGTAGCATTGACCTTTTAGCTTTCAGTTCCAGTGTGGACTGTTGGGTTGGTTTTTTTCCCAGCTGATATTTCAAAATTACCTGAAAATTGAAATTTCCCATTTCTACACAATCTGTAAACTAGGATATCCAGGGTATGAAGGAGTTGCATAGGCAGCTAAGAGGCACAGAAATATTGTGGTATAGTTAAGAACTGAATCTTAGTTTATCTTAATCTCAGTCCAGAGTCTTAAGCAGAGAGATTTTAGCATTTCTTCTCTTTGTGATCAAAGATAGTGCCAAGAGCTGGATGAAAGCTTGTACTGAGTGTAAAGATAGATGCTTATGCACACTGCAAAGTGTTACTAATGTTGCTTTAATAAAACATAAATTCTGAGTCGTGCTCCCTGCCAGGCTGCTGTGAGTGGACTCCATTAAGCTTTTTTCGGCCGTGCTTGCAGGCTGGGAGGTTGTGATGGGAAACCCGTGCTCTCTGGATGCCATCCAGGGAGGAACTCCACACAGAGTACAGCCAAAACTAGAGGACTTCTTCCAGGTCCTTTAAAGTCAGAGCAGGCGAGAGCTCGAATGTTCAGCTGAGCTAACGGGGAAGTGTGAAGACACCGCAGGGGCAGATGTTAGGGAGGGGTCTCCAGTTGCTTCATGGGCACTTGGATGTGGGGAGCTGCTTGCAGAAGCTTGTGGTAAACAAAGGTGATGAACCACTACAGTAAAACCTCCAGAAAATGGTCACATTCCACATCCCCCTGGATCTGTGTGTTTTTGGGGCATGTTTGAGCAGAATCCAGGTTTTCAGCTGCTTTCAATGATGTCAGGTAATAGCCTGAGTTAAATGACATAGCTGCTTCTGCCCATTTGTTGGTGAATGTAAGAATAAATCTGTTTACTGTAAGCAGCTATTTTCGTTACATCTATGTATATCCAATAGTAGTTTTTAAGCTGGGCTTTGTCAGCATCTCTGCCTGATGGGAGTGTCCCAGCATTACAACTGGGCAATTTTGATACTTGAGCAAAACCTGTGGGTACAGTTACAGACACTGTCATTTTTTAAATGATAACCCTTTTAAATGTAATGGAGAGGAAGCATCTGTCATTTGTTTTTCTTTTGCATAAGGGTGAAGAGAAACATACTACAGTTTTAAACCAACAACTCACAGGCTTAGCACTTGAAACAGGAAAATTTTTATGACATGGGGTTTTCTTTTAAACCCAAGGAAATTTTAATCTTAACTGATTTATAGAGTGATCCAAAAAGGAAAAAAAAAAATAAAAAGCTCTTCTAGCCAAAAATTAAGACAGGATTTTCCAACATGGAGTTGTCACTGTGTTTCAGGTTTAGTATCAGACAAACATAACATCTTACTCTGTACAGATTTAGAAAAAAAAAATAGAAAGGAAAAAATAGGAAAAAAAGTAGTGAATAAGAATGAAGTAGCATGCCCCTTGCTTTCCTTTCTTGTGCAGAGAGCACAGACATGCACTGTCTGTCTGATAACACTGGGCTGAAATCACACCAGCAAGCGTGCCAGGTACCATCGTTAGCAAAACGAAGCATAGTTGATATTTAAGTTTCATGAAAACTACTTCCAGAAAGAGTTTGGGTTCAAAGTGGGAAGTTCACTAATAAGTTTGAAGCAAACGTGTTCCTGATTACACCCCATTAAGAAAGTGGAATGCAGTGAGCGCTGCTTCCCCCGAGGAAGCCCCAGCGCACACGGGATTTGAAGGCTGCAGCCAGCCCAGCAGAAGATGCCAGACCTGCTGACCCTGTGAATTTTGCAGCATATTTTCAAAGATAATGTGTCTTTTGGGGTTCAGTGGGAAGGAGGAGAAAAGAATCTTCATGGCACACGTTTCGAAAGGGTCTGGAATCAGATCAGCTTATTGTGCATTCTGTTCTTGTACGCGTTTGCTCATCTTTAATAACATACTGAAAACTCAAACTTGTCTGAAGCTTCACTATATTTTGGCACGCTCAGTTGTTCCAGGGCTGCCTTGTGTGCGTCCAAAGCAACGATGTCTGTTCCAAGTGGTTTCTGGTGAGGCAGAGCTGTAGGACTCTTTTGAATCATAACATGAGTCTGGTATGAGTCGTGTTGTTGATGCATCTCTGTCTGTGGAATAGGAGAAATTTCTTTGTTATTTTTCATCAGACAATTCCATGGAAAATAAAGTTCATGTGGTGAAACTGCAGAGACACAGTGATGGGATATTCCAGGGATCACTGGACATGCAGTGTCTGCTGGACTGGTCTGTATATTCAGGGGTAGAAATGCTTCACTGGCTTCTCTGTGATTAACCATCACTGGAGGTGGCTGGGAAACCTGCACATGCTGGTTCAGAGGTAGGTAGGACAAAGGGAAAGGAAGGCTTGGGGATCTGATCAGAAATCACATTGCTAATGTCATCAGTGTTTCTTGGGAAGGTTATGTTATAACTCAACTTTATAACTGGGAATTTGTACATATGCCAGCTAGCCCAGGGGGTGCAGATTTTAAATGCACACACATTTCATTCTGTGTGACACCACCTTGAAAATGTAGGTGGGTTAAGACAAACCACCGTCAATTAAGCTTATTGGATGATGTCAGTGATATAGGTGATATATATAAGCGTGGATTTAGAAAAGGGCCCACTCTTCTCTGGATCTGCAAACAGTTTGTCAATAACAGGAGAAAATTTATAGTGACAGTCAGTGGGATTTTGCAATATGCAAAATGGACTTAATTATCAGCATGAGAAATCACTGCATGAAGTGTAAGGATTTTGATTTGTGGTTTTGGTTTTTGTTTTCAAAAAATACCATCTGCAAATGGCAGAATTATTTTCATAGCCCTTTCTTCTGGATTTACTAGGAAGAGAGCCACGTGTTGCCCTTCAGCTGGAGCTGGAAGTGATCCCTAGCCAGGTGCCCAGAGAAGCAGCCATGCCTAGTCTGATAGACTTTTACTATGGAAACCAGCTGGTTTAATTTTCCCTAGTGCCCTTTTTGACACTGGCAGGAGATGTTGCTGACAGCTGACAAAAAAATTTATAATTTTATTTATATTTAAATTTTATTTAATTGTAAGCTGTGAGCAGTGACAACTAGTAGTAAAGGAATGAAGACTTCAGAAACTCTGCCCAAATTATGTTTGTGCTGTTTTTGGTAACTTCAGTTTTGTAATTTAGGAGGAAATCATTAAATTGTTCTTGTGATTTATGTTGACATCAATAATGGGTGAAGTACCCTGCAAAAGCTTTAGGAGAATGAAATTTGTGGCAGATTCTTATTCAAATTCTGAAAATTATTACTCATAGATCTCACAAGTGTAATTCCTTTCTTAGATCTCTCAAGTGTAATTCCTTCTACTCTGTACTACAAATATGCTTCTAATTTTTTTCATCTCAGGTGTCTTTTGGGCCCTAAGCATCAGTAGGACCAATGCCTTTTTGGGAACCAAGGAATGGCAGTAGCTTTCAAAAAGAATTTGATCATATTCTTTTAGTGTTGAATAGATTTGAATATGACCAAAATGTGAAATATTATAAGGGGTATATAATAATTTTAACAAGTTTTGTAATTGTTAGAATATTTGTTAAGATTATTACTAGTAAATCAATTTTTAAAAGCAAGAACAATTAGCTTAGTCCCAGTACAGGATTTGCAGTGCAAGCCCTTGAGGATGCTGAAGGGTGTCCCATCTACTTGCATACTTACATACATAAGGCATCTGGTTTGCTGAATCAATTGGCACGTTCAGAGTGCAGGATTTAGCCTTTCAGCTTTCTCTTCTCCACTATTTCTCCTCTTTCTCCCCTTGGGGGCAGGATGGGGGTGGGAGGCAAGCTGAACATGTTGGGGATTAGCTAAGAGTTCAGGCGTTGCACTTCAGCATACTCAGTGGGACTCATTTCATGTTTGATCACTCTCTCAAGACTGGTTTCAAATCTACTGTTGAAACATTTTTTTTCCTCAGGACCATAAGTTGTTTGATGGTTCCTAGGAGCTACTCTTGTAAAGGCTTAAACCACTATTTGCTTATACAAAGCAAACAGTTACAATAACAACTTCAGTAATTTCCAAATCCCTACTTCTTAGTTTAAGTTAATACAAAGTGAGCACTGCTCCATTCTTCTGCAGGCTGCTGCCATTGTCTTTACTGAACACAGCAGTGGTTTGTGTCTTGGTTTTTGAAGCAGTGTCCATGTTTCCAGTAAGCCTGACCACCTTCTCCTCAGCGTGTTACGATTCCTTTCCTATTTGTTTTAATGTCCTCCTCTCAGCTTGATTTACTCAAGTCAGTTCTTGGAATTGGCTAATGGTAAATTGATCCAAATGAAATTAAATGGGACAAACCCCATTGCTTATGAAGAAACAGCTGTGTGAATTTGGCTGGAGTGATTGTTTCTCGAATCCTAGATTTTCCTTACCACTTCTTTTATAATGTCATCCCCATTTTCCAAATCAAATCTTAAATGATCTCCTTTATTTCTGACCCAATGACTTTTTGAGTTTATTTTTGTTTTCCCTACTGTTTTCCATCTTGCCTGGTACTCATGTTCCAGCTCTATCCTTGCTTCACAGAGCAGAGGTGGTTAATACTCCTCGTACTACATCAGGGCAACTGGAGCCTGTACTGATAACGCTTGTTTTGGCACAAAGTAATTTTTGTTCTTGCATTGGCTTATCTCTTTTTTTTTTTTTTTTAGTATTGATGAAGAAAGGAGCTTCAGCATCCCAGATGTGTGTTATGACAAATGTTTTCTTAAGGAGTGATCTGTGTTTCAGAAATAGGTTATACCCGTGGGTCAAGAGCTGTTGCTTTAACTAGCGCTCGTGCCTTGTATTCATGAAAGGCTGTAATTGATTCCCATCTCTTTTATGGAATAGTCCTATTTTCTCACTGAATAGATGCTTCTGGTTCTTTTAAAAGTAGCATTCATCTCAATCAGCTCACTGTTGCTTTTTCACTACTGTCACCCCAGAAAGAACCCCATCGACCTTCTCTCCTCTTCAAATCATAGCATTCAAAATTACTAATTTTTCTGTCTGTTTAGGTCTCTAGACTCATTAGAGAGCTTCTTAGAAGCAAGTAAAATACCAAATGTTTAGAGATTTAAGATAAAATGCCAAAAGTTGGTAACTCTGCTTTCAAGTGTCTTTTGTTATAAGTGTAATTTTCGGGGAGGAAGCCGAAAGTGAAACAAGCTGAGGGACTTTTCAGAGGTTGTACCTAGCAGCATGGGCTTGTGTCACTACCTCAGAGCTTAGTGTTGCTAAACTGCAGAACAGAAGGGCTAACAGAAAAAAGTTAAGTGCAGATGAGGTAAAATAAGATTGATATTTGTGACCTGTTATGAAGAGGGCATTCAGTCTCCGTTTTCCTGTTGCATTTTGGAAATATACAGTTACCTTGACTTCGTTCCCATAGGATCTGTAGGTGAATAAAGCTGTGTGTGGCAAATAAAAATACCCAGTTCACACCTAGGAGATGTGGATTGTCTCTCACTGAAGCATGGCTAAGTACTGAAAAAAGTTAATAGCTTGGTATTGCTTATTTTTATGAGTAGTGTTTCAGTTAAGAGTGTTTGCTGGTGGAGAAGGAGTTAATTATTCCTTTGGTCACCTTCTCCACTGTCACCCATTTTGTAAGTACCTTCTCGAAGCTTATGGGACAATTTCTTGCTTAAAGTTTTACTCAGTGAGGGTAGGTATTGCACAGTCTGGCCTCAAAATAAGCCTTTTTCAATGACATTTGAAGTAGAGAATGTCTCAAGGTTTCTACTTTGTCTTATCATGACATGGAACTCCATAATGGAGAAGGCCAGGAGGAAAAGGAATGAGAAACCAGAGCCCTGTAAAATATCTGCCAGGAAACCTGAAGTCACTTGGAAAGTGCTGCCCCTTGGAGGCAACTGGCCTGGGCTGAGATTTGCAAACTTTTTGCACAAGTCTAAGCTCAGTTTCCAGTAAACCCTGGCTTGATTTATCGTTCTAAATCAAAGCCAGGTGGGATTTCACGTGATTGCAGGTGAGATCCGGTGGCCTCTCAGGGGTTTCGCTCCTTGAGCTGGGGCAATCAAACCCTCTGTGAAACACTGTTGGAATTTTTTTTTCCATGGGCTCCTGCAAATCAACACCAGGAAGGTTTATGCAAGGACAAGGTCTGGAGTGGCTGGAGGGCAAATTTCACTAGAGCAATGTTGTGTGACAACAAACTTGATATTATCCCATACTGTGGGACCTCAGCTCCAAAGCTGGTGTGATAGCAAAGGCTTGAGTTATATTGCAGGATATCATCTGTGAAAGGGCCACACATGTCTTATAAATGTAATTAACATAGTGTGTATGCCATCATGCTATTTTAAATGCCAGCTCTGTTTTAATAGCACTATTCACATGGCATATATATATATATATATAACAGAAAATGAATGCTCTAATGGAGTTTTGTTTCTTCCCTTCACGTTGGCCTGTTAGAGGAACATGCAATTAAGAGCTGAAGGAAATTTCTTCGGAATAGACCAGTTAATTAAGATATTCCTGGCAAACAGTAACAGCCCACCAGCAAGTTACACTAAATCCTCAGGCTCTCACCTACTTCCTTTCCCAAGCTCCTCCATTTATTTGGAGTTTGGCTGAAAGTTTGGATACTGGTGGCCCTGAGTTATGTCTCTGAGACATTTTGAAAGGTTTTATGGCATTTTGTGGTACTGGGTTTAGTACAGAGGTAAACAGCTGAGTCATATACTTCTGCTTTTAAACAAATCTATGTCCTATGTCATGCTATTTACTTTATCATCTGGGCGGAAGGGTGGAGAGGTGGAAAGGTGGAAATGGGGTTTATCTGGTTAGGGAGCAGAGGAGGGAACAGAGAGATAGGTGTTGAAGATTCCAGTGAGTTGAGTTTCCAACGGGTGAAAACACTTCTCTGACCTGATGGCACAATTTCATCTTCAGAATAGATTAATTCATGAAGGACCCAATTCCGTGTTAATTTTGCTTACCACTCTCTCTGATGCCTTTAACATACATGCAAAATATACAGCTAGGATATATGGACTAGGCTTTAAAAATCTGTAAGGATCATGAAAGAGGGGAGTTAAAATACTCATTTGCCCATGAATGGCACACAAAGACATTAAGCCTTTAATGGCTTTAGGCTTCTCAATGGAGAAACAGGGATTAAAATAGATTTCATAAATAAACAATAAATGATCCCAGTAATGTCTCCACACCAGACTCAATTGAACTCTTCGCCACTAGAAATACATATCCTGAAAGAGGTTGATGCTCCAGCAAAAGCTGGGGCAGGGTGAAGACTTCCTTAAAAGCTTAAGTTTTGTCTAAGAAGATATGTAAAAAATAAATGCCAGACTAAAGCACACCCACTTTATCTTTCCTGTAGTGGGCCAGCTACTGTGGCTTTCCAACGGCCTCGGCTCCCGGCAGTGGGAAGCAGCCCAGTGCTGGTGTGTTTGCCCACGGTTTTACAAGGCTGATTGTCACAAACCTTCCAAACACTTCAAAAGATATGGCTTTACCTTGGTAGTCTTTGTCCCAAAGGAGGCTTGCAAGGTAACTTTAGGAAGATCCTGCTCTTTCTGATATGCTGTCCTGGAGTTCCTCAGGCATAATTCAGAGCTAGATAATTGTTTTATGGGTTACTTAGCAAATCCAGATATATTTATTTAGCATAAATACACCGATAAGTGAGTACTACTGAGAAGGTGCTAGTGTTTTGGGCATGTCCTCATTCCAGTGCTTTACTATATAATCTTTGTCATAATAAGAAAGATCTTTAACATCATAACTGTTTGTATAAACTAGCACTGTACATCAGCCATTAAACTTCTTACAAGAATTAGCAGGGGTCAATTAAGTGTTTTAATAAATGTTCTCAAAATGCCAATTAATCCATAAACAGCACTAAGTGTTGTGATAAAAAAGGTAGCTCCTCAGCTGAGAGAGGTTGTCTGTCTGCTCTTGATGTTTGCTTGGTAGGTAATGCTGGAAAATTGGATGTACCTTTTCCAGACTTTGATAAATTCATAAGTCTGTTGAGCAAGGTAAGTTCCATCATTAACCTTTAATCTTTTAGAAGCAAGCTGGCTGGAATCTATTTACTTTAACTAGCTTGCTCACTGATAATGCATGATTTTTAAATTTCCTTTTGTGCATTCCTTAGCTAAAGAAAAACACAGCTGTGTCTGAGACACATTCTATTTATTTTCTCATTAAGAAAAGTACAAGAAGATAGTATCATTGGAAAGCTAATAATAAAGAACTACTAAAGAACGCCCTTCATCTGTTTGCTCTGCCACTTTACGAAGGCTTTCCAAACAATCTTTTCAGATGTATTAGTAAGGAAAGATATCTTAAAAGTCAAAGGAAGACAAAGTTAATGCATTTATAGAAGTACCATTTCAGATAACATTTTACCTGAGTGTTTAGGTTGGTTAAATATTAGAAAGGTAGAGATAATAGCGTTGTTTGTATTCATAAATGTGGAAAGTTGCATTTTCAGGGCAGTGAAGTGTAAGGCATATCAAAGGTTTATCATCCTGGAATGCACGGGGAGCTGTGTGCCCATCTGTGTGGGGAGGCTGCAAGTTGCTTCTCCTGAGCTCCCTCACTGAAACCCAAGGAAGAATACAAGTGCTTTGGCTTATATTTATAAATCTCTTTCTCCTCAGTTTTCTATCTGTAGTTAAATAGTGGGAATTAGGAAAATTAGCTGGTGTTGGTTTGCTTACTGCCTGGCCCCAGTGAAACTGCACAAGCACTGGTGGGTGTTACTGGCTGAGGGACAGTCAGGGATGCAGCAGTGAAAACAAGACTAGGCAAAAGTCATTTTTAGGGCCTCCTGCAAAGTCCATTGGCAGGATAACTCCTTCTCTCCTGTAAAGAAGATGTAAAATTAACATTGACAAAGCATCCTAGAGCCTGGGAATGGCTCTAGATATAGGAAGGGTCACATATGTGACCATACATGGTGCTGACCGCCCAGAGGTAGTGTGAGGTCTAGAAGGCATGGCCTACACCCATCTCCACCCATATGCGCAAGAAAATAAAATGATGCACCTCTGGCCTTACCATCCCCTCTCTGCTCACCCAAATCTGAGGGTGAGCCTGCAGCCTCACACAGCTTACCAGCAGAAACAGCCAATACACAAACTTCTTTCAGAGGGGTGCAGCAATCCTGCCAGCAACCCCAGCCAGACAAGAGATTTTAGTCTTGTTACCACCCTCACAAGTCAAGTCTTCAAATATATGTGTTGAAATGATCTGACAATAATGGCCCTGGCTAAAATATGATGTTGTTTTGACTGAATGTGGTTTAAACTGCCATCTGCTGGCTTGTACTTTTCAGGGCCAATATTAAAAACAATGTTCTCTCTTGCAGTAACCCTCATTTATATGAAAATACAAGCAAGTTGGGTAATACTTTCCCTCCTGCAATCCACAGCTGAAAATTGCACCAAGGAATACAAATGTGGCTGAATGCAAAGGTAAATCCTGGTACTTATAGGTAGATTCCTGAAGGATGCTTTGGTTCAATTTACACCTAGAAGAAAAGTTTAGTTGCAAATTCTTGTGTGCAGCTTCCCCCGGAGTCAATGAGCTATGCACATACACATTGTGAGTGGAGGCAGTTGCTTACAGAGTTGTTTCTTTTTGCTTACAAAGGCAGCTTCCTGGAATATTACCTGGGATTTTTGCCAGAGCAAAGACCAAAGATACCCAGCTCATTCTATTCAAAGTTATTTTAAAAAAATGAGGCTTTTTTTTTTTTTTGCCCCCCCCCCTTTTTCTTTTCCTTCCCAAACTATGAGAGGAACCTCCAACAATTTGGCTTGAAATTTGGCAGCTACTTGAGAAGGAGGAGATTAATACCAATAGCTGCTTTGAATTCTTTTCCTGTTAGTGTTCTTTTAAAGCTTTTGAAATATCAGGGCATCACTGTCACCCGCTGCTCAGAGGCATTGGCAAGATCTCTAGAGTAGCAATAGAGCAATGTACAGGGTTCTGGCCATACAGGGAATGCAACTGGAGGGTGAGAGAACTCAGCAACAGGAGATGTTGCTGCCTTGTGTCTCTCTGCTCTCTAGAAATGGAAAAGAAATATCCCTAAGCAGAGAGAGGGCAAAGGGGAAAAACTTAGTATTTCTTGTCTTGAAACCAACAGAACTTTCTTCTGCAGTTTTAAGGAAAGCTGTGTATCCTTGAGAGAAATAGTGAAGGGAGGAATATTGAGCATTGTGCTCAGAGGTAGGGTGGGCCAGATCTGCAAACACCACCAAGGACCTCATTTAGAGAGTCCTCCACCAAGCCCATGAGTCCCTGGAAGACCTTGCCATGTTTATTCCCAGTGGCAAAGTGAAGTGGCACCTCAGTGGGCCAGTGCACGTGTGCCAGCATCCTTCAGCTCAGTTGATGTTTGACCCTGGCTCCCATCAGCGAACGCAGGGTTCTCCCACAGCCCCAAAGTGCCAGATGTGCTACATAGGCAACTCTGAGGAGCTCAGACCATGAGAAACCCCCTCCAGGTCCAGCACCACTAGCTTCTCGCACTCGTTATTTTGACATAGGCTGGCCAAGCCAAGAGGGGATTATAAACCACTTTCATCTGGGGGATCTCAAGGTGCTTTGCAAACATTGAGTCATTAACTCCCCCGAGTGCGCCTTTGAAGTTGGCAGGTATTCTTGGGGAAGCAAAAGAGCCCAATGGTGGCTGCGCCGTGGCCATGGCAGAGGAATGCAGTGACGAAATTGATGACATGACTGATTTATTTAGCAAACTAAGTTTAGCATGGTAATGAGGATGTATTTGCCATCATCCCATCATTCATCAGATTTATGAGGCTCTTTAAGCAAGGAGCGCTGCTGTGACTAAGTTTAGTTTGATTTGTTCAATTAATTCCTCTAACTCTTTTTGACTGAAGAAAACCCTGTAAGATTATTTGGCTGGTTAGAGGGACCTCAGAGTTACCAATGTGTGTGTGTGGCTGCCTATATGCTCCTCTTTATCTGTAGAGAGATGTGTGGCTGGAGGTGGCTATGACTATAAAGTGCATTAAGGTTTTATTTTCTTACTTTAATCAAATTGTTATCTTTACTTCTTGCTTTTGGCTCCATAGATGTTAGCCTATGTGTTCTGATCTTGACCATTTCAAGTCAAGATAGTGTCTTTTTGTTCTTTTGGCACAAACAGACGTTCCAGGCAGGCTTCAGTCACATTCCTGTTCGGGTTTTGGGTATAATTCACCATTCAGAATGCTCAGAAAAGCAATAGCTTAACATTCAGACTTTTATGTCCTATGAAGAGCAAATTATATTAATGCTTCTGGTACCAGAAACGCTATATGTCAAAGTAATGGCATCGTCATGTAGCTAAGGCTGAAGGGACTTCTGAAGCTTTTTGGGCCTACCCTCATTCAAAGCAGGTGCAACATGTGTTGGGTTACTCAGAGTCTTCTCTCACTGAGGTTAGAGTGTCATCAAGGATTGGAGGTTGTCCCAGGGTCTGACCACCCTTGGTTTGAAAACATTTCTCCAAATATCTACTTACTTGTTGCTGAGGCAACTTCTATCTGTGGCCACTTGCCCATTGCTGAGCAGCTCAGAGAAGCCTCTTGATCCCCTGTGGACCCTCCCAGGAGGTGGCTGGAGGGAGTCATGTGCCTCTTGCCTTGCTGAAGGTCATAACACAGTATAATCATATAAAAAACCCAAAAGCAGCAGAGGGTGGATGATGTAGACATGCACTTCCTGCAGCACCCTTCACACTGGTGCCTTGTTCCATCCTTTCTCTGCTTGTTGATGTCTGATCATTAGGGAGCATTGATTTCCCATTGTGAGTACAGCTCCTAGTAGCCTCTTTCCTTCAGCTTTGAGTAGTTAATTGGGTGTAAGATGATATTGAAACAAATGGATTTTGAACATATTTTGGCATTTGAAGGCTGAATGCACACCTGTTGTTGCTTTGGATATTTAGCCAAAAGGAATTTGCTTTTCTACTTTGTGTTCAGGATTCATTTTTTGGGATTTTTTACCCCTTTCCTTTCTTTTTTGCTCATTTTTTTCCAGCTCAGTGTATCCTAAATACAAAATCTGATGCTCAGGAGCATCATTTGAACTTACAACAAGCCTGTAATGTAGTGGAATCCAGAACCAATGAGTAGACTATGCCAACCCATAGATGTCTTTTTTTTTTCCCCAGCTGTGACTAATAGTGTTAATATTGTTCCTTTGTCTCTGGAGCTTTGGGATACTGCCTGGGAGAGAGCAGGACTTGGTTGTACTGAAGCTGAGTCAGGTGCCAGCTCCAACAGCTTAGGTTTGTGCCACTGCTGGTTGCTACTTACTCAGTGGAAGCATCTGCACACCCCAGGCAGAAATGAAGGCTCAGTTTGTTTGTCACCATACAAAATTCAGTGGCCTTAGGGTTTACCCATTCTGCCATGCCTCTTCTTAAAATAACCTTAGAAGATTTATGTGCAGAATAGGAACTAACAAAATTCAACAAGGGCAAGCTTAGAGTCCTGCAGCTGGGGAGGAATAACTCCATGGACCAGTAGAGGTTAAGGGTTGACTTGCTGGAAAGCAGCTCTATGGAGAAGGACCTTGGAATGCTGGTGGACAACAAGTTCCTATGAGCCAGAAACGTGCCCTTGTGGCTAAGAAAGCCAATGCTGCCCTGAGATGCTTTAGGAAGGGTGTGACCAAGAGGTCGAGGGAGGTTCTCCTCCCCCTCTACTCTGCCCTAGTGAGGCCATATCTTGAAGTATTGAGTCCAGTTCTGGGCACACCAGTTCAAGAAAGACAAGGAACTACTGGAGAGATTCCAGGAGAGGCTAGGAAGATTCCGAGGGGACTGGAAAATCTCTCTGGGAGAAGGAAAAGCTGAGAGCCCTGGGGCTGGTTAGACTGAAGAAGAGCAGACTGAGAGGGATCTCCTCAATGCTTAACAATATTTAAAGGTCATGTGCCAGGAGGATGGGGCCAGAGTCTTCACTGGTGCCCAGCAATAGGGGAAGGGGCAATGGGCACAAACTGGAACACAGGGAGTTCCACTGAACATGAGGAAAATCTTCTTCGCTGTGAGGGTACCAGAGCCCTGGCCCAGGCTGCCCAGAGAGGTTGCATAGTCCTTCTCTGGAGAGATTCCAAACCCACTTGAAGGTGATCTTGGGAAACCAGTTCTAGGTGATCCTGCTTTAGCAGAGGGGTTGCACTAGATGATCTCCAGAGGTTCCTTCCAGACCATATCATCCCATGATTCTTTAACATTATTGACTTCATCCTCAGGAAGAGGATGGGAAAGAAAAAGAAGTCATGGCAAAAAACATGACCTTGACTTTCCTCTGATGCTGGGTAACAGAGACAAGGAGAAAAATTTCCAGTTCTGCTCCCAGTTGCTTGTGCTGGTTTAAATCAACTATGTCCTTATATACTTTTGGGGTTTGAATTCTCATCTGGCAATCTCCAACGGTAGCACTGAAATGTTTCACCTGTTTAGTCAGATACAACTGGGGAAACCATAGCCAAAAAAGCATGCCCAGACCTGTCCACAGCCATAGATTCACCTGGCCACTGCCTGTGGCAGCAGTGCAGGTGGACAATGGTGGATTTATAGGGAAATCTGTTCACATAGATTCAGAGGAACTTCAAAAGATGGTTCTGGTCAGGACTGTTGCTGCTGCAGCTCAGCACAGATAGTAGGCAGCTGCTTAAACAGCTGATTTATACCCTGCTTGTAGCCTTTAGCTAAATACACATATGGAGCCTGATAAAGAACTCAGTTTCCAAGCCACGCAGGATGCTCCAGCAGGCAGCTAGCAATGACAGGAGCGGAGCTGTAATTTTCACAGATTTAACTAAAAACAATGACACTCTTTGCAACCAAGGGGCACAGCCAGAAATTATTTGCCAGAGTGCCAATGCATGTTCCCTAGTGGGTAATTGGAAAATGAGAACAACCTGTTAAAGATTAGTCCAATTCCTAAAGCAAGCACAAGATAGTCTGATTTTGTTTATGGAAAAGGAGCACAATTACAGCTCCGATTTAGGTTTCAAAGTTAGTTATTTAGAGCTTTTGACTTGTATGTACACACTCATCATTGGTGCAGGGTTACAAAGCAAGGCTAAATTCCAGCCAAGGTGGGTTAACCCTGCAGGAGCCCAGCACAGCATCTCCCAGGCTGATGTCTATCTCCCCCCTAATATCAACACCAGCTTTACAGAAAGCAGCTGCTAATGCTCATAGATTTGAGGGCTATGGTAAAAACAGTTTTCATTACCATGTTTATTTTATGAGATACACAGTGTATTCTGATTAGGGCTTCTGGTAGTAAATCCTAAGGTTTTGTCTTGTCTTGTTTCTTTGTGTGCTGTGGTAATTCTGGAGGAGAAAGTGTGTCCCTGGATCTCACAGAAGGATGCGGAAGAGGAGACAGTGAGGGGAAGGGAGCAGAGCAGAGATTGGCCCTTAACAGCATTTGCAACCCAAATCTGACCCCTCCCAGAGATGTTAACATGGATTTACATCCATAAACCCAAGTCAACAGTGGAGTTGTGTGGTTAGGAGCCAAGGGAAAATCTAATCCTGTCCTGGCAAAACCCCATTGCCTGCTGCTGAGCCTTGCATGTGTCTGCAGACGGAGTGAGCTTGCTTGTCTTCCCGTTGATTTCAGTGGCTGATGGCAACACATCACTTCCAGTCGTGGACCAGCAGTGAAGGATCATGATTTTAGAGAATGAAAACACATTATTTTTGTACGATTTGATACCCTCCTGTAGGCTCAGCATGAAGTGAAGAGTGAGTGTCACTTCTGTTTCTGAAGGGAACTCCCCCGTCTATTTCATGATACTTTTATTTTTTAACATGGTACATATCAGCTTGTAGCTACATGGAGAGGTTGGACATCTGGTCACTGATGTCCTTTTACTAAGTCACTTTTCTGTTTTTCCTCACAAATCCTTGCTTAAAGTAAGAAAGAGATGAGGAAATGGCCATAGGGAACACCTCTCTTACCATAGACTCTGTTTCTCAGCGGGGAGACAGCAGCTGTCCTCCTTAATTTTCCAAGTCTTTCCAGGCTCCCGACTTCTTGAGTGAAAAGGAGCTTATCCTGTGGAATGCTTTGGCTTCGTTGGCATTTTGGTGTAGAGCAGCTCACAAACCTTCATCCCAGGGGGTACTGGAGGTGCCAAGTGAATGCTGCCCCTTGCTAGCCATAGGGGGAATCATATCATAAACCTAAAAAATGTTGTGAAATTGTGGTGATGCTAACTTGGCATGGAGACCTTGAAATGTGTCTCATTTCCATTGAAATGGGAGATGTCATTAAAAGAAAAGAAAATTAGTGGAGGTGTCTCTTTTAATTGTCTAAATCTCAGGTTCTTCCTTATCTTCATGCATAGTCCAAAAACCTTAGAATGGTTATAAATGCAGGAAACTGTCCTAGGCAGCAATTTGTTAGGGAGTGAAAGCCTTCCCTCTCAATGACAGATGTAAGATGGCTAGCCTCATTGATGGAGGTGGCTGTGGCTTTGGCTGGAGTTGGCCATGTCAGAGTGGTCTCTGCCTGGGAAGAGGGTGAAATGTTAGAGTGGGAGAGCTGAACACAGATTTCTGGCTTTCATTTTCTTATTGTTATTATTAAGGACACCAAAGGTTGCATGGAACTGTCCTCATCAAAGGCTAGTCCAGTGCTGGGAGTGTCATGCCCTCTTCATGGTGCCCTTGGAAACACCTCAAAGTCCAGTGTAAAGCAATACCAGATTTTACCTTTACAGGACAGGTGACAAATTCTGCAGTATGACAGCAGAAAACAAATTTTGCTTCATGTTCTACTTCTGTCAGGGCATTTATGCACAAGCTGTGATGCCCTCAACTTGCCCAAATGAGTTTGCCTCTTCCAGAGCAGCCAAGGTCCCCAGCTCAGTCAGCTCACCTCCAGGAGGACAGCGGAGAGCTCAGTCCCCTCATCTGCAGATGGGTGGGAGATGTCTCCACCAACGTCCCCATGCTGTGCAGAGGCAACAATGCAGCTGGGCTGCTCTCTGCAAAGTTAAACCTATCATCTCAATGAAACATCCCCTCCTGCCAAAGCCAGCCCCAGCACTTTGGATCTATGTGCTTGTCACCAGAGCTTTTGCACATAACAATACGATGCATTGCAACTGCATTATAAGAGTCATAAAAAATCCTGGCACACATAACACATTCACTTCATATAAATATTTCCCTCAAATTCTGTGATTGAAGACTCAAATCATAGTGTAGTGCAGTCTTGTTTATTCCTTAACATTATTTTTATTGGAAGATGACTTATACATAACCTTGAATTTCAAGTTCAGTAGAACAGACAAAGCATTTGTTTAGAGGGCAGGGCGATTAAAAGCATTTCCCTCCCCCTCCCCCCCCCCGTTTGAATTGGATAAAATTGTAATATATCCTTTACGTCACAGTAGCACCCAAGTGGTTATCATATTGCATTGGTTACATGAGTTTTCAGTGAACATTATACAATATATACTACTCTCAGTAAATAGACCAGTCATGCTTATAGTTACATGGAAAACTCCAGGAAATTTGTGATGACATTCCCTGCAGGTTAGTAATTCTACCCATTATTTATATTAGTTTGATTTGAGCTTTAAAATAATCTGGTGAAACCAGATAAGGCTCAACATTCTGCAAAATCTTTATTTCATACAACTCTAGCCTAAGCATTTGGCATTTACCAAATTCTGCCATCAACAATTTTCTCCTTATACTTTAGACACAACATGTAAAATAAAAAAGTCTCCCAAAACTCTTCAAGTAACATAATTGCTGGTTTTCATTTGTTTTACTTTTTTACATCCTTCTGTATTGTTAAAAATAACAATTAAGTTCAGAGTAAAAGCTTGTTTTCCAAGTGGTTAGAAGGCACAGTTCCTCTCTCGTACCAAATCATTACTAACCCTGTACCAAGTGTTCTCTGCATCTGCACCACCAGCATAACATCCAGCAACATTTGTGCTCCAGTCCATCTTTAGGAAGCCACTACCTGTCCCAAGCAACCATTAAAAATGGTATTAAGTAGCCACTTCTCCTGCACCACCAGAGACCACCCAGCATTTGGGTAGCAACTTCTCAGCTTCAGATTTTATTGCCCGCGGAGCTCTCTGTGCTCCCTGGGGACCCTCCTGCACGCACCTATGGGTATGAGCCAAAATCTACCCAGGTCAGACTTTGTGCACAGGATATGGACACTTTCCATTATTCAGTATATTCACCAGAGATTTTACATGAGGCAACAGTTAAATAACACTCTGCTCTTAACATATGTCTGAGCATGTCCATCCTGATTTTGCAGAGCTCTTAAGTATCTGCTTAAATTGATGCATATGCTTAAGCTTATCCCTGTAGAGTTAAGCATGAAAAGTATGTATTTAACCTTAAACATATGCTTAAATGCTTTGCTGAATGGAGACCATAAGGCCTAATCCAGTGATCATTTAAACCAATATCACATTATTTTGGTGGCTTCTGTGTGTCCATTCATAGTATGAGTGCTGCAGACAGATGTAAAAAAGGAGCAGATGTATCAGTATTTTTTTAACAGGGAACTCTTTAAAACTCTTAATTTTAAGTATTCTGCTCAAGCCATTTTTAAATGGACAGGCAGTATCAATCTTTTTTTTTGTCTATAGTGGCAATACCCTAGCATCTTTTTCCAGTTTTTCTAGTCTATCTTAATCTGAGTGTCCTCTGCATTCCTACACACACAGCATCTGAGCTCCTGCTCAACTCTGTTTAGTAAAAAAGCCTCTCTTGCTGTGGAAGAAACTATTTGTTAGCCCTGTGGATGTCTCATGTTATGTGGTTTACTGACAGCTCTAGCTGAAGCAGGTGACTTTCCATCTGGTAAAAAAGGAGAAGAAAATCTTGATGGCCCCCTCTGCCTCTGAGCTCCTCCACCTGCCTGGGTGATGCTGAAGGCACATGTGGGGATTCCAATCTGCCAGGGCAGTTCTTGAGTCATGTTTTTTTTGCCATCTGTGGATTTATTTTTTTTTTAACAGGCACATAAAGCTTTTCATAGAATGGTTTCGGTTAGAAGGGGCCTTTCAAGGTTATCTAGTCCAACCCCCTGTAGTAAATAGAGACATCTGCAAATAAACCAGGTTGCTCAGAGCGCCAGACAACCTGACCTGGTATGTTTCCAGGGGTGAGACATCTCCCACCTCTCTGGGTAACCTGTGCCAGTGTCTCACCACCCTCAGCATAAAAAATTTCTTCCTTCTATCTAGTCTAAATCTCCCTCTTTTAGTTTCAAACCATCACCCCTTGTCCTGTCTCAACAGGCCCTGCTAAAAGGTCTGTCCCTGTCTTTCTTATAGGCCATTTAATTACTGAAAGGCAGCTGTAAGGTCTTTTTGGAGCCTTCTCTTCTCCAGGCTGAACAACCCCAACCTTCTTAGCCTTTCGTCCTAGGAGAGGTGTTGCATCCTCCTGATCATTCTTGTGGCCTCCTCTGGACCTGCTCCAACAGGTCCATGTCTTTCTTATGCTGAGGACTTCAGAGCTGGACCCAGGGCTGCAGGCGAGGTCTTACCAGAGCAGCGTAGAGAGGGAGAATCCCCTCCCTCATCCTGCTGGCCACATTACTTTTGATGCAACCCAGGATATGATTGCCTTTCTGGGCTCTGAGTGAACATTGCTGGGTCATACCTAGCTTTTCATCCTTCCTGGTGACTGCCTTTGTCTGCCCCATCCCTGCCAGCACCCCTGATCCTGGTGATGTTCCTGCATCTCCCTGCCAGCCCCATGTGCAGCCCCTGGGAGCCACGGAGCTTCTGCACATGGGTCTCCTCATCAGCACCAGTATAAAGACATAAGAAAGGCTTGACTCATGGTCAGCTAGAAATCCATCCATTCCCATATCTCAGGTAAGACCAGTAGGAGATGATGAGGAAAGTGGCTTAGAGATTAGGTGAGGGTGGAGTGAACCTTCCTTTGAGATACTGTTTTGGTTTCCAGTGATCCAAGACAGAAGTGATATCTTTGATTTCAGCCCTGAGTGGACTTTGTGTCCATTAACTTGTCTAATTGTGCCTCCTTCCTGATTTCTACTGACAGTTCACATTGTGCCCTACTGCACTCCATGGCTGCAATTGCTGATCCTAATATATCTGCTGTGAGCAGTGCCAGGTCCATTGCTGTCCTGAAGTAGGGAGCAGCACACCAGCAGCTGGGGCAATACTGTTTATTTCCTTCTTCTAAAGCTCTTGTCCTACCACACAGAGAATAAAGCAACCTCAAGGGACTTTGGTCTGCTTGTAAAATAAAGTTGCTTATAGATGTGCCCTTTTCTTAGGTGCTTTGGGCCTTACAGATGGAAGGAAGCTACCGTGCATGATGTTTGTTTATTGAACTGGTTGGTCAATACTTGGTGACCAACACCCTGTGATTCACAGAACTTGGCTGAAACAGTAGGCTATATATATGTGTATAGATATAAAAGGCTTTTTTGACTTTTTTTTTCTCCTCTGTAATTGTCACCAACATCTGAGTCCCTAATTGAGGTTGGTTAGCAAAATTTCCCTGATTCATCCAAAATAGCCAGAGGAGGATCACATGTGTATGTGCTTGTAATTTAAATTAAACAAAATATTTCTTCAGCAATTTATAACTTACATGTTAAGGCTGTAGAAAACAGAACTAAAATGTACAGCTCTGCATAAGTAGAAGCTCTTGCTAATTTTGCAAACCTCCCAGGCTCTTTCCTTTGCTAGAACATAAAGGGAGATAAACCACATTTTGTTTAGTTTGACAAAGTCATTTGCTCACAGGCTAGGAAGCTCTATGCCAGCTTTTGGTCTGAAGTGGCTTTTTGTGGCTGGGTTATAAACCCTTTCAAAAGGTTTGTAATGGAAATGCTGACAGATGACATGAAAAGTGGCACTAAGTGAGCAGCACTGTAATATTTGCAACTTTCTAGGAAGTTTTTAGACAGCGAGTAGTGAGTTAGGTTGGCTGGAAACAGACTTTTAGCAATCTTGGTTCTTGTATCTCTTTGGTGCATGCATATAATTTCAAGTTCAAAGGCAGGAGCAAGAGCTGTGGTCCTGCCCTGGCACAGAGACTGGCCCCATCCCCAGCATGCTGCAGCCACTGCTGGGGTGGCTTTTGCTGGTGGCTGGGACCAGCAGCTTTGAGACATGCCACTGCTCCTTGCTCATTCCCCTGACCTATAAAATAAGGTTCATGTTTCTGTGTTTCTCACTGGGTTACTGTAAAGCTGAACAGGGCTACCACTGCATTCTAGCTTTGGCACCACATGGCTAAATCTTTCTGTTCTGTTGTTTAAGATATTGTTTTCTTTCCCTGGGTTGCCTTCCATTGCAAGAAGCATCTTCATACTCATTTTCCTTGACTGAATGCTCTCTTATGTTGTCTATATTTATACACATGGCATACCTGTTCATGATTTTGTTATTAATTAGTTTGTATACGGATTACCACCCAGCACAGCTTTTTATGAACCAAGAAGAGTCTCTTGGTGAGTCATGAGGCTAATCTACATACACATGTAATGAAATGTTTAGAGGGGAGGATACTGGATACTGAGGATACTATGGACATTACTGTCTAGAACATGAGCAGTAGGATGCTTTTGGTCCCAGTAAAATCAATAGCAGACCTCATGGGTTTCACTAAGAAGAAATATCCATTTTTAAAATGCTCCATTAAGAGCCCAATCCTGGCACCCTCTCTCAGATGAGAAATCCCATTGATACCAGGGAGTCTGTTTGCTTGATTAAGGACTAATTCTGTGCATAAGGATTTGCAGGAAATGGCCTTATCTCTTTTGCATACCACAGATCCTGCTCTCTAAAAATGTTTGCTGTAAGCCCTTATCATTTATGTAAGTGCCTTTCAATGGACATTTATATAATGGGGTAAATATTGAAAAAGTTGTGCAGTGCTTCAGCTATGCAACACTAAAGGACCTGAATGTTGCTGGCTGGAAGAGCATCAGGCACCTTCTCCCCAGGTGCCAGGAGTTATAAAAGGGAAACTGTGTGACTGTACAAGGTTTGGGAAACTCCAAGGAGCTGTGCAAGAGGGATCTAGATATTAGTGTTTTTTAAGTGGTATTCATCAGTGCATAAAAACCACCTTTGCTGAAAACATGAGTCTAACCAGGTCAGAAATAGTGTAGTTGTTTCATAATAAAAGGTTTGTTGTAACTGTGCTTTCTGGTAAGCTGTCAAGTGAAACTTTAGCCTTATAAATAATGGTGTTTCAAAAGGAAACCAAAAGGGTAAAATATTTGGAGGAGATGGTGAAGCCCTCAATATCCTCTTTCCCTGTAATATCAACATACTATTATTTATGAACATTACTAGATAAACATCTGCAGTGTCTAAGAGTAGTTGGTTGTTGGGATTATTTTTTATTATTCTTTTAATTTGAATACACTCTTTTGCATTGTTCATTAATCAGCAGCAGAAACTACAGTTACCAAATTAATGAAAACCAAGTGATGCCTTTGAAGAATTTGTAAATGAACCTTAACTGCTGCCTAAGGCGACTTGCTCCAAGTGAAGAAAAAATAAAATAAATAAATAAAATAAAATTAAGGTGAACTAGCCACTGTTACTAAGAGTCAATTGACAGAAGGCATGGGTCATTAATTTTGTGTCCTTTGTTTTGTCAGTTTGTTTTCGTGAGGCTTGGTAGAGAAAGTAAAACCAGTCAAGCTGAAAATTGTCTGCTCTGTAGCTTATTTCCCCTCCCAGCATGCCCTGACCCAGGGGAGTGGGCTGTGGGGCCAGGGCCCTCCTGCCCCTCCACATGCTCCCAGTCCCACACCCCCCAGAGCAGACAGGGTTTTGTTAGTGGAATGGCTCCTTCTGCTCCAGTTTGGCTTTTATCATGTGCAGGTTATGTATGTCAGGAGGAAAGAGATGTCTTCCCATGTGCAATAACTTTAGGGAGGGACAAAAATCCTGTGGTGTTTTTGGCCTTAAAGTAAACTCTGACTGAAAGTCAGAATAATCAAAAGAAAAGCTATGAGCAAAGGGAAAAATAAATATATTATTAGTTTTCAAAAGCCTCACAAATATTCCTTGGCCTTTTTCTCCTGTGGGTCCTTCCCACCCACCTCCCTGGAGTGCCAGCATGCGGTGGAATGCTACGGGGAAAGGACCCTGGTGCTCAACCACTGTGCCCCAGTACCTGAGTAGGATCACTTCTCTCACCAACACCCCAGTCAACCCTTGTGAGGTTGAACTCTCTTATATTTACATAAATTCTAAATCTCTTCATTGAAAAAACCCACAGCTTGTCCAGTTTTATATGGACAGAATTTTTTTAGCCCTCTGATTGTGGTGGGATCAGAGGTTCTACAGCTGGCACAGACCATGTCCCTCCACGGTCCATGCACAGAAGTATGCTTTGCTCTGCAGATAGTTTTCTCCTTAAAACAAAGAACACTTGGTGGGATTCAAAGCAGGAAAATATTACACATTTGCAACCAAATCCTATAAAATTAGCAACAAAACCACTTTTCTTTCTGTACTAGAGATATGATAGGTAGTCATTGGATCCATCAGGCAGATGCTCGCTGGTTTACTTTTCCATACCAACTGCCTCCACATGAGACCCAGGAGCCCTCCAATGTGGCCATTCATTTCCGTGGCCACTGAGGTGAACCCACCTAATCTTTCCCCAAGATTCAAAAGATAAATGTGAACCCTTGATACATCATTACACCAAATTAACTTGTTCCTCTGTGCCTGTAAGGTTTAGGTGGATAATTGAATTCCTCTTAATTTTTGAGTTGAAACAATCTTTTTTATCATTAAGTTGGTTGCCAGAAGTTGGTGTTTGTGGCTGGGTGTTACTGTTAAGGCTGAGGGCCAGGGTGCTCATAAACAGAGAAGTGACATAATGTCTTTGGTATAATGAGACAGCTTAATGCAAAGCACCACAGGAATTAGGGGACATGCTTCAAGAATGGAAATAAAGCCTATGGAAAAAGTGCATTCAGTGCTCTGTCAAAAAGACATTAGGAAAAAAACACCTATTTGATTAAATACTCTTGGAATGTGGTTGTATTACCAGAAATGATTACTTCAGCTCCATTATCTCAACGTTCATTGAAAATAAATTGCAATTAATTGAGTAGCCTTTAAACCAACAGTTAAAATTGATTTTGACACATGCCAAAAACCTTGTAGTTTTGGCATTATCTTCTAGATGCTGGATGTTAGTGGGGCTGGGCCAAAAAGGTCTTTCTTCCTGTTGAGAGATCACTAGCATTTTTTTGTTGTATAATTTAGTATTGATGTTGCTTAATATTTGTTTTTAAGAGACCAAAACAGTTTGCTGAATCACTTTCATGGCTCATTAAAGCAAAAGCTGTAGCTTCTGTTCTGACTGCCTAGATAACATTTTCAGATAAACACAGTTTCCTGGAGTTTGTGCTTTTTTTTGTGGGTTTTTTGTTTTGTTTTGTCCTAGGTCAAGCCCAGAATCTTTACCTTATGAAACAGATTACGCTTTCAAAATATTGTATGTTAAGTGTGTGTTGTTGCTTGTTATCTATAAATCAGATGCAGAGTCTTAATGCCCAAGAATGTTCCCTTAACTCTAAAGAGAAACATTCACTTTTTTTATAGCAAAAAAGTCTTGGCAGACAAGTTGGAAGTACCAGATGGAATAGGTTGTGCCACACGGATTATAAGATTTCCCCCCCCCTCCTCCCTTCTTATTGATGTCTTAAATTGAACATGTTCCATCTGTCTGCTCTCAATAATGAATAGTTACTTTTTTTTTTTATTGTAAAGGTAACAAATTCCATATAGAATAAATTAATTCAAGCATGTAATGAAATGTACTAGGAGAGTGTGTGTGTGTTGGAATTATGTGTAGAAATCTAATATAGTTTGTGAACTGCAGCAGGTAAGACTAGTGGCAGAATTGACAGCTATTCAAGGAAAGGCAGCTAAAAATTCCTATTAAAAATGATGCTAGGAGAAGTTTGCAACAAGAACCTCAAGGTCTCATAGGGAGAGAAATTCAGCCTTACCACAAGTGTTTATTCTACTTAATAGTAGTTGGATGTAGGGCTGTCAGTCGTGTCAGGTCCCCTTCCAGCATGAAGGGGCTATAAGTAGGTAGAAATGTGATTCTTACCTATATTGAGACCTCCTTGTGCTGCTAGAAGGAATTGGACCATAATGTCTGTTAGGCTCCAGTTCCCTTTGCGTCTTCTGAAGAGGATGAACATTGTGCTGTTAGACCAAAAGCATTTTTAATTTCTCTTCACTGGAATAGGTCCAAAGGCTATAAACTTAAAGCAAACTGGAGTGTTTCGTATACTGGAGCAAAACCAATGTAACCTTTTAATGCAGCGATGAGCTGTTGGGCTTCAGAGACTGATATGTTTGAGTTGAGATAATTCCCTGCTCCTGCTGGAGAGTGCCTTTTACTTTCTCTTCTTTACTCTGTAGTGGCTAGAGATAAAGGTCTTGTGCCTTTTTTGTACATGTTGCTATAAATAGAGAATTAAATGCAGAGCTTTACATGCTAAACCAGGCACACTTCACTGTTAAAAGTCAATTTTATTTTCTTATGAACACACAAATATATGTATTTTTGTTCTTGTACGAATGAATTTTAAAAGGCTAGCTCTTTAAACTTTTGGGAACAGTTGGTTTTGATTTTGGATGTAATAGTCTTTTCTTTCTGTGACAAGGGTTTTTATCTGGAATTGGAAATTACTCTTTCTTTACTTACAGATAATTGATGCAGACCGAACTTGTTAAAGTCAAAACAAACAACTCAGTTCTTTATTACATGCTTATGTGCTTAGTCACCAACTTTATATTAGATTCTGCAAATGGTACAATTTATGCAGTGACATGTCAGAGACTTAATGTTGTAATTTTCCTGTTCCTAATGGAGAATTAAGAATCTGGAGAAGCTCGGAGGTTCACGTGCGCAGAATCCCTACTGCTTGGGTGCAGAGGTCTTGCAAAAATTTAGTAAGTGAGAAGGAGAACAAAGATCCTTAGTTGGGGAAAAAAAATTGGATAGCCTGTGGCTGAGAAGCTGATTGGGACAGGTAGGCACAGTGGGGCGCGGGATAATGAGGCACATGGCAAATGTGATGCACAGATGTGAAGCCAACTGTAGCTTTGGTTCCAGGAGCCGCGCATGCCACAGCGCTGCGCCTCGGGGCTATGTCTACACCAGAACATTTGGAGCAGTAAACGACGGGCAACATTAGGTTCAAATTAATCTATTACTCCAGAGCTGTGAAATGTTGGTTGCTTGTTGCGGAATTACATTGCCTCTGGGTGAAATGTTTTAGGGAGATTTTAATGCATGCTCATGGCTCGCAGAGCAGATTAAGAGGAGAAAGGGAAATTAGAAGGGTTAGGAGGGCTGTTGAGGTGCACGTTTCTGGTTAAAGTATACGAAAAGAGTATTACATATTTCACAAACAGGCCTGCTCTCCTGCTGACCACCTGCTGGGACTGAAATATCCTACCCTGTAATGAAGGCAGGTTTGCAGAAGCCTTGTAAATAGTTTAGACAGCAGATAGAGGCAATGTTGGCCTTTCCGGAAAATTTGGGAATATTTCTTCTGTTCCACTCCAAGCTCCTCAAAGCTTCGATAGAGAGACAGAGACAAAGCCAAACTTTTGACTCTCAGCTATTTACCACTTCAATTTTGACCACGCTGCTAAATGACAGGTAGTCTCCTAAAGTTTCACAACACGTTATTAGGATTAAGTAATCAGATCCAAGCTGTTTTCCCCTGGTACCTAAGTGGTCCTGGCAGGCCCCTTTTAAACAGCTCCATGGTCCAAATGGATGCATGTTCCAAGCTGCAGCATAAGATATTCTAAATCCTCGTCAATTAAATAAACTTTATTCGATCAGCACAAACTGTTTGGAACTATCTATAAAGAATATATTTCTTTTACTATATTGTTGCTTTTCTTATAAAAACACTTAATTGACATGCCTAAGAGCTGCCCAGCACAAAAGTCAATAAAAAGCCTAGAATAGAGTTTATAGGGGTTGTCTATGTACATAATTAAATCCTTCAGGCACTTTAAAACTCTGCAAAATAAATGGTTGTGCAAGAATGGCCTGCTGAGAGAAGAAATGCTAGTATCAGCTTTAAGCAGCTGCTCTCTGCTCGGTGTTTCTGGGCTGGAATGAGAAAGCTATTAGAAGTGGGGACGACTGCAAGCCCCATACAAATCATCTTTGTTACTGACACTTCAGGGAGTGCTTTATGGTGGCTGTCAAGCCCAATACAGAACTGCAGAAGTCAACTGGCATTGTTTAAAAAGGAGATGGTAGTGACAAAACCGGTATCTATGCCCAAATAATGTTAGGGGCCAGGATGCAGAGAGCTGAGCCGGGAGTTAAGGTGGGCTGTGGTGAGGCACTGCTGGGTGAGCATGTGGCTGAGTCCTGGGTCTGATGGAATAACAGAGGTTAATTGCTTGCAATGGTCTATTGCTGTAATAGGAGTAAAAGGGGAGGACTGTACTTAGATTTGATTTCACTGTTCTTTAGGGAATACAGATCGAGGGGGTGGGATTGTTATTAGGGGCAAAGGAAGTGGTGCTAAAAAAAGAAGAGTTTAATGAATGTAACCAATAGAAAAATTGTAGGTTTGTTTCTCCCTCTGGCCCTCAAAGTTATGATAAATGATAGCACAAGGAAAAGATAACCTACCATGAGAGTAGGATCACTAAGGCCAAATACTAAAACTCCCAGCTGACTGCCCCATACACTGCAGCCTCTGTTCATGTTTATTTTTTCTGCTCACTCTTGGTTTCGTCAATCAGTATGATAGACGATAACTCCTGACTAGAGCAGCCTGTGTCCTGCTCTCTCACGGTGGGTAGCATGTTGTGGTTGGCGCCGTGCAGTCGGAGGATCACCCGCATCAGAAGCATCAGGGGATGAGGTACGGAGCAGTCTTCCAGCAGCCCAGCTCCTGGGAGAATAGCAGGCAGCAGTGTTATCAGCATGCAGCCGCGCTGCCAAGAAAATGACCACACATTAGTAGCTTTGTTTGGGTAGAGTCTAGGGGGGATGTCGCTCGCAAAAATTGAGACGCTCTCTTTCTGTTAAATCATCCTGCTTGCGAGTGTTAAAAGATAGCTTGTTCAAAAAGAAACCATACGCAGCTTGCCTGAGGCGAGGCTGCAACAAGGCTGCGAGCAGCTAGGAATTTGTAATACTTTATGTCTCAAGGGGCAGACACGCACCCGTCTGTCTCCAGAAAGCAACAGGTTTGCTGCTTGCTTCCACGACAAACCATCTTCCACCATGCCTGAGGGCAACCTTGCCTTCCCCAGAACCTTGTCTTGCTCTTCCTTTGCCCCCAACTTGCCTTTCCTCCTGCCTTTCCAGGAAATCTGTGCAAGAGAAAATAGTCTTTTGCTGGCCACTGCCATCTGAAGGGCTGCTTGTTAAGCCAACAGCTCATCAGATGGATGGAATTTCCTGCATGCTATCCATGGATCGTTAGCGCTGTTTATCTCCTCTCTCAGCGCCAATATTCGCCGTGTCTATTGTCATTGAAGGTTTTGCTCTTTTTTTGCTAATTAAGGAAAAGAGGAGGTGTGTTTACTATTGCTGAAAGCTCAGCTTTTTGGGGGGTGTTTGGTAAGGCCTCCGGGCCCATTTTATTTTTAAGCCAAGTACCCCTTGCCTTCTCCAGCTAAGGAAGTAGCCAATGTGAAATTCTTTTGATATCTTGTGATGTAGCAGTGGTCAAACATTTCCTGTTCCAACATTTTTTCCAAGGTTTCTGTGGTTCTTTTCCCAGGAACAAATGTTTCAGGATTTTGGTGGACTGGGGTTTACCAGACACTTCAGGCAAAGCTGATCAACTCATCCACCTTGGAGAAGGGCAGCCGATGCAACCGCAGTCTCTCAGAGCATCCAAAAGGGCTTTTTAGGAAATAACTCCATGTGTGCTTTCCCACTTGGTGTAAAATTCTTAAATGAAACACATCTTTCCTCATTCTCACTGGTCTCTCCCTAATAACTTCTGCTCTGTGTTGAGGTGAAATTTAACACTAGAATATTAGTTTTATTCCAGCTAATTATGTTACTGCTCATGAACCCTTGGATTTAAGGTTGGTCTGTTTCTAGTTATCCTGCCAAGTTTTTTACTTGATGGAGGGGGTCTGTTTCATACTACTTGGCCTCCCAACCTTTGTAACCCCTGGTTTCCTCTCTTTTCTGAATCACAAGTTTATGTTCTCCCCTTCTGTGAAAAGATTGAAAGCTTGCTCAAGCACAAACTGACCAAAAAGCAGTAGTAATTTTTAATAGATCTTTCCTTAGCAAAACACTTTTGCTGAAAAATAAGGTAAACTCTGTTGTGCCTGCTGATAGAAAGGAATCCAACTATTAATAAAAAGCAGAGAGGGCTTTTGAAACAGGACTTCCACTGTTACAATGGAGACATTTTCTATGACTTTATTTAGTGCAACACCTGTGGCTGCTCACATTGCTCGTGGCTGAAATAGTCCAGGTCTACGCAGGAAAAAATACTGCAGTTTCATTAACTTATTTGTGCTTTATGTCAGTGCTGTAGTAAAGGCTGGGCTTGCACAGGGGGACCCAGAAGCAGCCCCAGTGTGCAATGGATTGGATACTCCAAACAGGGATCCTGTGTGGGGCTGCTCAGAGGATGCATGGATGATCCTAAATCCCATGTGCAATGAGCAAGTGATAGATTCTATGACCTACCAGCTATGAATGGGGTCCATGTACTTGTGTATCCGAGTGTCCAGGCTGATCTCCACACTGTGGATGCTTCACTGCATCTGCACACCCGTGCACAGGACATCATTGCCTCCTGGCATGGCTTTGCTTACAGCTGGAGCTCTGATCAGAGGGGAAAGTGGACTTAAAAGTACAGTAGGTGATAGAAGAGAAAACTGTTAAGTATATGTGTACTCAGATGGTCCAGAAAATATCCTTCAGTGATTAAACTTCTCTAGTAGAATCTTTCTTTTCTTCCCTGCCTGCTATGAAGGAGATTCTTAGTGTTTCTAAGGTCAGAGATTGCTGCTCAAACCAAATCAAGAATATGTTACCTGAGATCTGGCTGCTCCCTGCATGCCCAGACCTCTGGCCCACTCTTGCCATTATTCATGCCTCAGGAAGTCATCTGCTTTCCTCTGCTGATAGCCATGCAATTGGTGTCCACCTCCCTCCTAAGGACAACCACATTACTGCGGTGCGGTGTAAGCAAATGGATGCATTTGCTAAATCTTCTGGTTACTTTCTGCCAACCAGTATTCCCATTAGGTTTTAGTCACTGGCTTCCCAATGTTAATGCAGACCATGGCTTTGTGCACTGTGTCTAAAAGCTGTAATTGTCCAGTCTGCATGCAATACTTCTGCAGAGGATCTGAATGTGACATATTCATAGTCAGGTTGTGAGAGGTGGATGGGAACGTTTATGCAACAAGAACCAATTCTTTCTTTTAAATACTGAGAGCAAGAGGATTTCAGATGTGTACCATAGCTGTCAGATTCTAATTGCTCTGAGCATAAGAGGACCAGCCAATGGTGTTTTATTTGTATTTGGATGAAAGTGGATTTTGAGCATATTCAAAGTTTTATAAAGGACTCAGGTTCCTCCAGGCTTTAAATTTGCCTTCTTGGTCTTTGATTTCCATAAAAGTTAACTCTTGGGATTTATCTTGGGAATAGAACAACATGTCTGACAAAATAATTTACTTTCTGCTTGATAAATATATAGACAATAAAACACTCCTAGGCTGGTCATTGAAATTAGGGGCAGAAAACAGGATTCGAGTCTTTTGATGCTGCAGTGAAAGAGCTTCTGAATCCAAAGTGTGGGAAAAGGTTGCTTCAGCTCTTTGTTGCTCTGATTTTTTGGACAAGAAGATTTTTAATAGCAAAGAAAACCCAACATAGACTTACTTGAGCTAAATCAAAGCACACTTAAAAATTATATATATCCAGCACTTAATTAATTGTCTTGACCCATATAATTCAGCAATACATGCTGCTTTTAGCTCATATTTCAATATGAGTTTTATTGGCTTTTTATAGCCCTGCTCAATTCAAACCAGAATGTGCTGGGGCTTTCCCAGCCCTGACTCCTCTGGGTCCAATTCTGCTTTTCTTCTTCAAGATCTGATTCTGCTCCCATTGTATTCTAGGACAAAACCTCCAGTAATGTCAGGAAACCAACAGCCTTGATTCCCACTGAGGTTGGTGGGAAGCAGAGCTGGTTAAGAATAACCAGGTTCTTCTGTTTTCTTAAACTAAACAATCCAGACTCCTTTGGCTCCCTCTTATAGACAAGCTAGCCCTCTTGTGAACCTGTTCCAGACTGAATTTGATTCAGCATGTCTGACTCAGTTGTCCTTAGTGTCCCTGAGATCCCAACAATGTGTTGTGTAACACAGTGAATAATCTCTTGGTTTAATTCGTCTAACATACACTTTAGTCCTTATCAAGGTGTACCTCGCTGATACCATGTAGTCATCTCCAATCACCACTCTATGAGCCTTTCTCAATCCTAAAGGGTGAAGGACATGTTTCAGGTTTGTAAGAGATAACTTGTTGTTTGTTTTATTAAATGTAAAAGAGCTTCTACCTGTTTTGTTTACTCACCTCTACTTTCTGTGATAAAATCACTAATGAAAGCATTTAACAAGCACAGTGGGAAGATTGCCCTATAGAAAAGTCCATTAATAATCTTCCTTCAATCCATACCACTTGCCTTTTCCTTACAATAACTTTGTGACATTTCCAGATAAGCTGAAAGATAACTGAAACTTGTGTAACAGAGGACCTGGACACATATACTTTATTAGTTTGCAAAGTGATTTTATTAAAGTCAAGCAAAAACTGTTCACCTCCAAGTGAGGAGCATTTCTCCTTTTGTGCAGAGACCTTTGTTCCATGTGGCATGCAAAATTTCACCTTAAACTCTGAAATCTTTTACTATAACTGAAGGAACACAAAGATTTGACTGTCCTCTCCATCCAGTGGCTTTCTCTGCATAGTCCTTCTTCCCATGAATTTCAAATACTTTGCTTCCAAAATGTAAAATCACTGTGAAGTCAAGTAAAGTGACAGCATGCACTGGTTCATTACATTATGTGTCAGAGTAAATCAGTGGTCCCCCAGCTCCTTTTTGTTAGAGATCTCCTCTGAGATGGCTTGGCAGATTGGCACTGCTTCTGACTGTCTGCCATGTCACCTTGCTTCCTACTCATGTACAATTACACTCTACATAGAAGCTGATTTTGCCACTTGCTGTGGTTTAGGTCCCTGCTATACTAAAGAGAAGCTGCTTTGCTTAAAAGACACCAGCCATGGATATGTAATTGAATCTCTTTCACAGCTTTCTTCTGATCTTGATCTTTCCTTCTACCAAGAAGAGGAGGAGGAAACACGTAGCTTGGGGGTTGCTCTAGGTTAGCAGTGTTTTAAGTTGTGCATATACCATCAGCATTTTTCATATGAGGGTCACTGAGGAGAATTGGGAGGGTGAGACAAAACAAATGACCAGACAATTAAAACATCTGCAGACTTTTAGGTTGCTTATGAATAAAGATGTGTGTGCTTGAAGTTTCTCTGAAGACCTTATCCTTATGTAATGCTACCACTCACTGTGAGATTTCACCTTTGCTATGGCTTTGTACATGAAACTAATTAATTTATTTTGCAAAAAGTTGTTGACTTCACCTGGCTGTAATCTTTGCCACTGTTTCTGCCATCCTATGTGCAAACCTTGCTATGGGGTTGGTAAGGACAGACCTGTTCACAGCTGAGGGCCTTATCTTACCCAGCTGACTTACCATCAGTTTCCTTATCATAGGCTGTAATGCTGCATCGAAAGCTGAACGTTGCCTTGCATTTGAAGACTTTAGGATTAGCATTGAAAAGGAAGGGGGAAAGGGCTCAGGGGAAGTTTGTTTGATTTGTCTCCTTGTGAGGATTCAAAGGCTATGGATCCAAAGGCTTTCTACTTGTTTTGGTGATTTTATTTGATAAAAACCCTCCCAGGACTTTAGAGGTCACAATTAACCTGCAGAGGTTTGTGGATGAGGATCTGCTGAGCTGTAGTTTTGCCCATAGTAAAGTTGGAGGCTGTGTGTTCCCACACCCCTTTCCACTGTCACTACACAACACACCAGTGCTGATGTATGGTCATGGCAGAGCACAATGAGCTGATTGGATGCCAGTCCTGGCTGGAACAAAGGGACATGTCCGTGGGGTGAGGTGGGATGCTATGGCTGGGCTCCTGTTCCCCAGCCCCTTGGGCTTCATTCAGCAGCAGCATCCCGCGGCTGCTTTGTTTATTTGTTCCGCGATTACGTGTATGAGCTTCCAGAATTTATGAGATCAGAGGTCAAGTGAAAGGTCACAGTTCACAGGTCAAGTGAGAGGCTAAAATTTGTGAAACCAAGGAAATGACAGGACAGTGCCAAGTGAAAGGTCAAAAGTCAAGTGAAAGGTTCAGTGTGGATGAAAGTGAGCAGCCTGCGCGTCGGCTAGACCACACACCCAAGTGGACCCTATACTAATGTCCTCAGGATCAAAATGCAGCTGAAATTTCATTCCCTAGCATAGACCTGGGACAGGAGATGGGCTGAGCAGGCATCACTCAGATCAGGCTTCAGGACTGGCTGTGGTCGTGCAGTTTGAGTTTAATCGAGGTTGACTCAGTCTCAAGCTCAGATAGGTATTGACAGTGGCCAATTTTGAGCTTTTCTCACAAAATTTCCATCAGGATAAGACGAGTCGGAGTCGGTTTCTCTGCTCTTGCTAATAGTTCTAGTTTTATTTCTCTAGTATAAGTCAGCACCAGTTTATCCTTCCCAGCTCTTTTGCTGCATTTACACACAAAATCAGTCTTGTATACATGCAAACCACACCAATCTAGATATTTGTTCCACACATGAACACAGTTACATCAAAGAATAAGAATTTCCATTTGATTCTCATTTCACCACGGTTTGCTAACAGCAACTCGAACCATCACGGCACACACTCACTTGCAGGCTCCCAGTTTGTCCCTTAGGGAATTGTAATTGTATGTGTAAAGCTTTCCTATCTGTTTGTGGTTTTTTATTTGTTTTGGGGGTTTTTTTTAAATAAAAAACAGAACAAAATTCAATGCTGGTCAAGACATAAGTTCATCTAAAATAGCTACTTTTAGCCTTGCCGCTGTTTTGAGGTGACTTTTGTCCTGTTTGAGTTTCAAAGAAATTTGTATTATCCTCATGAGCCAAGCAAAAGAAAAAGCAGAAGGAAAAATGATGTCACCCTTCCTTTCCTCCAGTCATCCCTTTCTTCTGAAAGACCTCAAACAAAACAATGAAGTCTATTTTTTAGTGCAGGACATTAATCAATTAGAGGAACAAAGTTAGTATTGGCACAACTTGCAATGGTGCAAAGGACCATTACAATAATTAGGGTCTATATTAAAAAGAAAAAAAATGAGTAGCTTTCTTTCTCTTCCTAAACCACTTCCTTGCTCTCATGATAAGCCACAGTCCCCAGTGACATGACTCCTGGAATCTATCTTCCAGTTGTCTTCTGTAAGAAGGGACTCATCTCCTGGTCAGAAAAAGAGAGGAAAAACAACTGTTAATTGGGAGAGTAGGGGAATGTAAATCAGTGCTTTAGTTCCTAGAGCTGATAGTCCTCAGAATGCTTTATCTTGCCTATACCACTTGTATCCTTTCTAGATTAAACTTCAACCACCCAATGTCTTTCCAGCTTTCCAATCCCCTTCAGAATAGGTGGGACATGGAGTGAAACATTGTGGCTTTGATGAGAGAGATCAAGATCTTGATGCTGACCTATGCCAACTTACAGGCTTCCTAGAAAATTGATGTTTCTGTTGATTAAAAGCAGTTGCAGAGGGGCTGGACCAGATCACCTTTAAAAGTTCCTTCCAATCAAAACCATTCTATGATTCTATCAAAAAGAGGTTTAAAAGTGCAAAAAAGCTACCAGTTGGTCTTTGCTTCAAACACAGCTCCACAGAAAGATTAGTGTGCTGCAGTGCTGAGGTCTTCAATATCTAATCATTAAGCATCTGGCTCCAACAACAGCTTTCCTGTAGCTCTGTAGGAGAAATCTACTCTCTTGAGCAAAGTAACCCACCTCCTCCAGACCCTCCTCAGGTGCCCCAAAATGGGATTTGCAAAGCCAACATGCTATATCCATCTACATTCGCTGTCAGAGGCCACAATGACATGTATGTTGTATTAAATCCCTCTCCTTTGCTTCTCAATACAGAGGTATAGGATGAAATTAGTTTAAAACACTTTGTTTAAATTAATTCCATGCTTCTTCCATGGGGAGCAGAGTCATCTGGTGGCTAGTATTCTCCCTTTCCAAATTCCATGGAGTGGATTTTATTCTGAAGAGTGGTTGTCTTGTTAGGAATTACAGTGAATCCCATCACTGTTCTCATTTGCTGCACATTTGTTATCTGCCTCTCATGATTCCCAGCAGCATGGGGACAGTTTGCAAAGTGGCATGTTAATACCATTTATTTTTTTAAGCCTAACTAAGGGTATACAATTCCTAGTCAGAAATCTATCCTGTTCTCTGAGCACTGGTAAATGAGTATCTCCTTACAACTGTTTTCTTTTTGGCAGAGAAGTATAACTTGGTGTATACATGTAGGAGTGTTCAGTGTTCTCTGGGAAATGGGACTGACAAAGAAACCTCTGAAGTCATCTAAGGCCAAATTCTTTCCACAGAAATCTGTATGTATGGGACTTGCTGAACTTGTACATGTATTTCAGAGGGCAGATTTTGACCCTAGGTAAGCAAACAACTACGACCAAAGAGTTGTTTACTTTCCCTAAGTTTCTGCCTTTCCTGGGTATTAATATTACTCTCATAAATTTTCTTGAGCTACACTTTCAAAAGTTAAGACTCCAGGCCCCAGAAGATGAAATACAGCAGCCCAATTACACACAGCCAGAGCCAGGCTCTAAAAGGCAGGACTTTCTGAAAGACATGAACAATATTTAGAGAGCTGGTTAATATTAATTCCTTTGGGAACTATAAGTCTGGCCATTAATAGGCTTAGAGTGATACAAATGGCAATATGGTGTGCACGTATAGATGATATTGTCAAAGAGGAGCAATTAGGAGCACAGAAAGCATGAGCACATATGGTGAGCAGGTTGAAATGAGAAATGCTGCCAGAAATATGATAACAGAGTTAATAGGAAAAGAAGAATGAAACAGTAGCACAATTTGTGCCTCACCTAAATAGAGCTAAGATTTTTTTTTCATCCAAACAGATTTTCTTTCTCATTCTCTCTGGCTATTGCTAAGGTCCTGAGTCAAGACAGTAGACAAATGCTTCTTGTCTACCTTCCTTACGTGTATTTAACTGAGACTAGAGAATGTGATTATTTGTTGGAGGATCTCTCAGAAATTGAGGTTGAAAGCCACAATCTGAGTCTCTCCAGAGTCAGTAGAAATACTGGCAACAGCATTCCAATCTGAAACATCCCTCCCCCAGGTCTAAGTTGTCAAGTGCTTTAAATTGGGTAAGTATTATGTTCCCTACCAGCACTTCTAATCTTGGGAGGAGGAGTATTTGAGCCCAGACTTGCAGACTAATGGACTCTAAGATCATGATTTCAGTGTGTCTCAAGCAGATACCCAAGGACTGGAGGATGCTCCTTACAGCCTGTGTAGAGCCTGTTTTGATGTTGCACATAATTGACTGACTTATCTCCCAAGTACCTTCAGTGTCTCATAGGCTTTCATCTCTGTCTCATTATGCACTTTTAGGGTTAAAAATGAGGATTTTACAGGGCAGCTGAAAAGCTCTCTGTATCCTTATTGGGGGGAAGTTATCATAAACATAGCCCTGCCAGCTTTTGAGCTGAGTGAGAGCTTTTGCAGTTTGGCTTTGGAAAAGGTATACACCTGTCACTCTAAAATGGAGCAGATGGGTTATAATCTTATCTGCTCACCCTAGATTTGTTGTCAGAAGGAAGTGAGGTAAGGGCAAGTGGTAAATGCAATGAAGTTTATCTGCCATGTGGGTTATGCTTTCACCTCAATGCATTAACTAAAGAAATTGGTGAATGGGAGCATTCTGACTTCCCCTGAAGATTGTGTTCCCAATTCTTATCTTACATTGCTGAATAAATAATTGATATTATAGGAACAAAAGACCCTGAAAACACACTGGCTTGTTTTATAGTTTCTTGTAAGTTGAAATACACTTTTGATTGCTTTTCATATTCTTACTAGCATGTTTTGGCCTGCTCACTTCACTGACTGCTAACGAAAAACTTTAGTAGTTTTTAGATATTTTGGCAAGAACAATTCCTCAGATAGGGATATTCTCTCTTTTTGCACATGCCCCCTGAGAAAAAAAACCTGTGCAACCTGTGTAATTGCTGATAAATAATGACTTTTTATTAGTATCGACTGCCACTCTGTCCTATTGGGTTGCTCTCTTTCTTTTCCTCCTACTAATTATTTAGAGGCTATTGCACAGATAGCAGCAATGGGATGGTATATATATAATATAAGGAAGCCTCTATAGCAGATATTTCCTCTTGCTGCTTTTGCCTCTGGTGTTGTCTGATTGTGCATATGGTATGAGAAAACTACTTGTGGCTTCCTTAAGATTTTGTCTTCTAAAAATTGCATGTAACTTTAGAGATCCAGGTCTGATTATAGGGTCAGCAAAGGAAAGGGTAATCACTCAAGCTTCAGTGGACCTAATCACTCCCTGTGGAGTGATAATTATTGTCCCTCACCGTGGTTAGACTGCAAGCAGTGTCTGCTCTGTCACATAGCTTCACTTGCTTCCTGCCCTCCATTAGAATATTAAATCCTCCAACTGACAAAGTGTTTTGACTCTCTAGAATAAAAAAAAAACCCAAAGCATAGATGCTCTCCATTGAAGCAGAACACTGAGAGATTCACACAATAAGCTGTGACATCTTATATATCACACACTGAGAGAAGCATCAGGAAAGTTTCCAGCATGAAAACTACTGAAAGTTATGTCAAATATGGGTATTTATCATCTGTGTTTAGAAAACAAGAAATTATTTGGCCCATCTCATCCTGACTGGAACGTGGAAGATGAATCTGGGACTGTGGAGCATAATTATTTACAACTCAGAATATAAAAACCTGCACACTACTACTGAAAGCAGGCCAGGAAATAGCTAAAATATCAAAATGATCTGAAAAGGAACAGAAGGTGCCAAAAGGTTGAGAGCTTGTTAAAAATTGACCTGTACTTAAGGGCTTCCTAGAAAATCTAGAGAAGATTGGAATCAGTTGGGGGGAGTCAGAGGAAAACATAAAACCATTTTCCATCTTGGCACTTGGAAAAGACGAGTAACCTGGAATTTGTATTTTTTTATCTATTGGAAATATTAGATATCACGTTGGTATGTTTATTTTCTACTTGCAGTAAAACAAGAATCCCACAAGCTGGGGATGCCTGCATGCTGGAGGTGGCGCTGCTCATATCCCAGTAATTTACCATCTCTTAGTTTTGGGGGCTCATCTAAGGACCAGTGGAATCAACAGTAGTTTTTTGGAGGGATTTGGATCAAACTCTTTAGTTCTATATTTAAATAATTATAAAACTGTTATGTTGGGAGCAGTACAATAATGGGAGATATAAGCCAAGGTTTTCATGACTCCTTTCTACTGTCTATTTAGAGAAGATCTTTTCCCCTCCACTCCCTGCTCCACTTTTGGCATTTTACTCCATCCTACAATGTTTAGGTTGTCTGATGTCTCCAGGTCCTGCAGAATCAGTCTCCCAGCTGCTAAAACTGGCTCACAAGAAAAAAAGATTGTTGTGGTTTGCTTGTAGCATGCTCTGGAAAGAGAGCAAATAGCAGACTTGAGGACTGGAGCTGGTGTGTTACAAAAATACCAGTTATACTTTCCACATACCTCAGCCTTGACATGGCACAATAGGAGAGGTGCCACCTTCCTAGGATGCAGATATGGCTGGTGATAGAAGTAGATGCTGGAGTAATCCTGGAGAGATCCTGGGGATATTCATGCTTGAATCAGGAACTGAAAACCTGTGAAAAGGTTGAGGGTGGGATTCACTTTTGGGAAAAAAGCAATGAGAACTGCTAGGAAACACACCGGAAGTTTTAAAAACAGATGCCTAAAGTTAGGCTTCTGCACCTATAGTCAGGATTTTGTATGAGTTGAATTTAAAAAAATGCTGGCACTAGGGGTCTACAGTCCCAGTTAAGAACCTTTCCCACTACCTTTTTGTGGAAAAATAACACTTAAAACCAAGATGATATCTTTCACAAAGAAGAATCCGTGAAAGAAAGACTCACTCAGCAGTGCAACCGCTAGAGCTGCACAATGACCTTAGGAATTCACATACTGCAAGTAAATATTTATTACCTTTAAATGGTTGGCCCCAAAAGCAAGCATTCATATTCTGGCTAACCATGTGGAAACTGAGTTCATGCACATGTTGTCAGCCATAGGCCCTGCACCACATCATTAATCTGAGATAAGTATTTGGGAGGAAGAGGCTGGGTGTGTGGGGAGGCCGTGAGCTCGGTCCCGCGGTGTGAAGGGGAAGATCATGTAATAACAGAGAAATAGAGTGGGTGTCATGAAAACCAAGCCACTTACCTCCAGCAGCAGTGAAATTTGTAGGAAAGTTTCTCTTTTTCTACTCTACGTAAAAAGAGTGCTGCAATAAAGAGAAATAGTAGGCTTTGTGCAATTAGCTGCTTTCATGGCACCCACTATATGTTAATTGGTACTTCCTCCTCTGAAGGACCACAGCAACATCTCCTAAAACTTCAGTTCATTCCTCACCACCTTTCCCTTTGTTATTCATATACCTGAAAGATATTCTTTCAGTTCCACCTTTTATTGATGAGCTTTAAATATGTATTATTGTAGATATCTTTAAAAGTTTAACAGAGGTTTTGAAGTCATTTTTTCTGCCTGTGAAACTGTTGATTACCACATTGGCATGAGCAGCCTTTCATGGTAACACTGGAAAAATCAATGAGTACAGATTTTTATTTTTATTTTATTTTAGAAAAAGAAAGAATTGCAGTAAAATCACCTTGAATTTTTGGAGTTTCTTCTCTTAATTTTTAGGAATTTGACTCAAAATTGACTAAGTCAGAGATTATGACTTTGCAGAAGCCAAAATTATATCTTTGAAGTTCTAAACAACCTTTGTTCTGAGTTAAAGCATTTTGTTGTGTTATCCAGAAAAAAAAATAATCATGCAATTTTGGCAGATGTTTATGTGGAGTATGCATTTATTTTTTGAAGGATCTTAGGGAAGGTGACCGTGAGCTTCAGTCTTGAAGAAAAAGGAGGGAGGACTCTTGTATTTCCCCATATGTATCAATGCTAACATATTTAGGGATTGCAACTTACATTTTCTGGAAGCGTTGAGGCAACACAATAAGTATTAAAAGCCACACACATAGCACTTTCGAAATGCTGTCCAAAGCTCTTTCATATTTATGGTAGACTAAACTGAGTGAATGAGGGCTACAACACTACATTTAAAGTTGAATTTTCCAGCACTACTAGTGCCCTTTTTTTTCTGGTTGATATTGTGATTGTGCACTAATCTCTGTGGGTAGCTCTTCTCTATCATTAGTAAGTATTTCTGCTGTTTTAAAACCCATTTCCCATGAATTCCTCATCATAATGAGTATTTAAAAACTGATTTTTTTTTTGACCAAAGATCTTTATTATTTGCTTATACAAAACCTACTAAGAATTCCTTACAGGACAGACCACTGTACAAGAAGTGATTTTTTTTCCTGAGCTACCACAGCAGAAGTATTTTCACAATTGTTGATAATCTGTTGGTGTGTAATCTGCAATTTGCAGTGGCTCTTTTCTCCATCAGCCTCAATTATTAACACTGCCTTGTTGGCCAAGACAAACACTCTTCCATACATCTCTGGAGGCCTCATTCAGGCTTTTCTAACCTCTTTGTTTTGGAGTTGAGAGTTTTAAGTGGTTTAGGCCAAAAAAAAATGAAAACAGTGAAAGGGCTTACACTCATTTCAGTGAGAACTGGGCCTGTCCCTCACCTCAAACAATCATTAATTTCCCAATTTTTTCTAGTGAGGCCCTTTCAGGTTGCCCCCCATGATCAATACTTGCTAGAAGAATGAGTTCAGGGATGGAAAGTTGCAATCTGAGATGATTTATTCCTTGCCATTGTGATTGGTAAGGGATAAAGCTGGTGGAATACAAAACCCTTCTGAGTCTTAACTACAGTGCTGAACGCTATAATTATTTGAAAAAATACATATCCTGACTCTGCTGAGAAGCCTGTTTGCTATAATTCACCCCGTGTTAATAGCCTCCTAACATATATGAATGTATGCTAAAATGAGTTTTAAACTACTAGATTTATGGCTTGGCAGACTGGTAAATGCACAATTATAGTTCATAATAGGTAGGTATCTGCTGTCCATTGATTTTTCTCTCGTTCTATTTCCTTCCAGAGTGATGTCATTAGACATTACGCGGATGACTAACAGTCCTTAGGAATGACATTCACGTGCCAGAATGCCACATGTCAGTGTTCCTGTATGGGGCTCTGGCACCAGCCACCATAAGATGGCAAACTCCCACCCCTTAAGCATTTCTGCTACAGCAGATCCTTAGCCTCGCCAGCTCTGTGGCGGATCAACAGCACAGCAGCAATTCAGCTAAGGCAAAAAAAAAACCCGGAAAGAAAGACAGAAAAGAAAAGATGAAACCACAAAAGCTATTTAGGAGCTCTGAATATCTTTCTAATCAGATTGCTGGGAGTGCGTTTGGACTTGTATCTACTCATTCTGCGGTGACGGAAGTAAAGGAACTATCCAGTGAGCTATCTGGTTTTCCCAGAATTGTTTGTACTGCTGACCTTTATATCTACTCATTTATCCTAATTGTTTTGAGCTGCTTGAGGAAGAACCTCAGATGAGAAAAGCAACTCAATATGTATCAGAGATCCTATCTGCTACAAACTTTTGTTTTAATTTAAAGCAGACCCAGCATCCTTTTGTGCCTCGGTTGCACAGTACCAAAGGCAGGAATTTTGTTGTGGGATTTTTTAATAAAATCATAGGCCCAAGACAAAGGTCCCTGGACACAGGGAGTGTGATCTGGGGGTGGGGTTGCTCAGACGCCTCTTGCCCAAACGCGTTTCCTGATGTTCTCCGGCTGGGGCAGCTTTTGATGTGTTATTTTCTTGTGGGAGAGTGGGGAGCACCATTTTAGGGAGGTGGCCAAGCTGGCTCTGTCAGCTTTGCCTGAGTCCAAGATAGGAGAAATCCACTGCCAGACTGTTATAGCGGGAAATCTGGCTCTTGACGTCCATAAAACTCCCTCTCCAAGTGGAATTTCCCAGATTAAATGAGAATATTGAGTTTTCTCAGTACCCCTTGTTTGAAATCAGAGTTGGGCAGGCTTCACTTCTTCCAGGGGATGTATTAAATCTCTAACAGCGGTGTTTTTCTTCCTGCTTCCATCAAATCTCAGTGTGCTGGAAGGGAGTGGGAGGCTTGTGACATATACAAAGTGTTTGCTGACGGTTAATAGAAAAGAATCTGGGTTATCCAATAAACATGCCCCAAACTTTCAACTCATAGGGAGCTTAGGTTCAAACAGTAGCTCTGACTACTGCAAAGTGGTTATGGAGCAAAATAGGAAAGTGATATGCAAAAGCTCACACTAAGTATATCACTTTGCTTCAGAATTCCTGCATTTACTGCTAATGCAAGGAATAGCCTTTGAACTCTAATCTAGTGTCTCCGGAGTACTTCATAACCGAAGGCACTTCTTTCATCGTAACAGGGTGACAGTGATCCAGACTTGCAGAACATTTGGTACAGTCCCAAGGCAAGATAATAAACAAGATAATACTGTAGGCTTTGCATTTCTGAGCATACCAGCCTTTTGCAAAGACATTTCAGTTGCCTTGCAACCTCCGTGGGACATGGAAGTATTAATGTCCCTGACTTGCATAAAGAAATATGAATATCATTGTCCTGCATACAAGGAAGAAGGAAGCATGGCTTTTTTGTGGCTCTCCCTTAGTCTGTGCAGTAAGCCACCAGTAGAACTATTTCTTCAGCTTTTTTGAAAGAGAGAAAAAGACCAGAGAACAAATTGTCTGTTTCTACACTGCTGCAAAACAATCGGCTGTAAGGAATAGTTCAACTGTTTAGAGTACTTGGTTATCCTGTGGTGGTTGTCACTAAGGGGTGGCCATGAAGTAAGATTTTGGTCTTAACTACCTAGGATCTAGGAGAGCTGAACATTTCTAATATTTAAGTGAATTCACCTTGAAGAATCATAAAATATTATGACTCAATCCATTTTTTTTTCTTTCCATAACAAATGAATTTCCATCTTCACTTGTAAGGTGTTTGCTTGTCTTGGTTCAGGTAGGAGACATCTTATTTTGCTGTTGGCAAGGGTTGAGCTATCCACTGGATCCCTTGACTAGTCCAGGCTCTACTGCCACTGTGCATCTGCTGCAGAGCTCCTGAGAAGCTGCTCAGCTGTCCCTCAACATGACCTTGTGCTGAAGATTAAGTAACAGTCAAGTTGGGAAAAATACTGAAACTTTAAAGAATTTTATGAGATCTCAAGTTAGCCTTCTACAACACCAACAATGTTTTTTCTGGTCCTTTTAACACAAGGTGGATCTTTTCTGCTTTCATTAGAAAGGTGTTGTGATCTCACTGTTCCTCCATAATAGCATTAAATTTGTATTCAGTTTTTATGTGTCTTCAACTTGATTATGAAGACACTAACTTAATTTGAAAAGCCTTCCCTTTTTTTTCAGCTTCAGCAGTGCTACAAAATGTGGGTGCAGATAAATGACCACACAAAAACTTCACAAAATTAGCGTTTACACATAATCTGGCAATGAGCTATAATTTGATTGGTAAAAAAATCATTTTGTGTACCTCTGCCCCTATTCTGCTGGATAATGAAAATTTATATCTATGTTTCAGACATCTGGGGAGGATGTGACAGCTTTGGGGCTGAATGAAAGATTATGCCACAGTGACCCCTGTCAGCATTTCCTCACGGACTGGTTACCCGAAACCCAGAGGCAGTTAGACCAGGGCTTTTTCTTCTTCTTTCTCTTTCTCTTTCTCTTTTTCCTTTTCCTTTTCCTTTTCCTTTTCCTTTTCCTTTTCCTTTTCCTTTTCCTTTTCCTTTTCCTTTTCCTTTTCCTTTTCCTTTTCCTTTTCCTTTTCCTCTTTTTCTTTTTCTTTTTCTTTTTCTTTTTCTTTTTCTTTTTCTTTTTCTTTTTCTTTTTCTTTTTCTTTTTCTTTTTCTTTTTCTTTTTCTTTTTCTTTTTCTTTCTTTTTTTCTTTTTCTTTTTTTTCTTTTTCTTTTTTTTTCTTTTTCCTTTTCCTTTTTTTCTTTTTTTTTTTTTTTAATATGTTTTCACCAGCACAGACTCTTACTTTATTTTGGAAGGTTAATAACACTGTAAATCTTATAGTCCATTTTTGTGCCATCATGTGGGTATTAAAAGTCACATGACTCATCAGGATCCCATGTGGAGGGGTTTGGGGCTGTCTCACATAGGAATGGCAAGACTCCTATCTGGCTGTTAGAGCTGAGTGTGTTTTCAATTGCTTTCTAGGACAGAGCTGCTTGGAAATGAATTTAAAATCTTGCCTGGTTGTGTTTGCCACCTCTCAGATTTTCCTTAGTAAACACTTCTCTATCAAGTTCACCTTTGATTCTCTCTAGAGATAACCTCTGCTGTTTAATTTATTTATGCCTCAGGACTATGAACAAATGTGTCTTTATGTTCAAGGAACAGAAATAGATCAGAAAAAGAGGATTTTGCCAAAATAGGTGTATTCCTCTGACCAAGCACAGAGGTTTTCCGTGCTTCTTGTGCTCCATTTTCTGTCCCCAGACCAGTGTATATCCCATGTACTACTCTGGAGCACCTCTTAAAGGCTTCAGTGTTTTCCAGTTGCACTGGTATAGGTGTTTAAGGTATTCAGGGATGTACATGAGCTTGGAAAGCAAGAAGAAAATAAAACAGATAGGTGAGATGCTGAGAGCATCCCATGGAGAGAGAGTTGGTCAGAGCATCTTGTGGAGAGAGAGGAGCTCTGAAGCCCCTCTTAGAAACCTCTGTGAGTCATGATTTGGTGCAGATAAAGGCAGACCTGGGTTTGCTTTCATGTGCATGGTTCAGTTGCATAAAATACATCCAGATGTTTTCAAGAACTGACAGGTTTTAATGAGGGATTTGGGTGCCAAGGCTCACCTTAAGAAATTGTTTTCCTCCTGCCCATGACAAGATATTGAGACTGTGGACATTTAAAATATATTATGTTCATTTAACTGACACAGATCTGCTCCAGAGTGTAGGTTTTTCTTTCCAGGTGTCTATTTGTTTAAAGAAATCACTTGGTCTGTCACAGAAGATTTCCTCTGAGCCCCACCAAAACATGTTTACTTTGGGAGGAGAGTCTTCTGAAACATAAGGATGATATAGAGTTCAAAAATGCGAAGGATGTCGTAAGAGAGAGAACTCCCTCATGCGTTGTACGTTTGGATATTCCAAGGAGCAGTGACTGTATCATTTCCCATGGATGCAGCTCCAGGAAATGAATAATGCTCAGGAAGGGTCAGAGATGAGCTTGTAAAGATTCACCCACCTCCTTAACTCCTTTCTTCTCCTTCTCCACTTTGCATTTGTTCTTCTGAAATATATTTTTCTATTGGAAAAAAAACCCCAAATATCTGAGGATTTTGGAGCCTGGGGCGTGGGTTCCTGAGACCCTCTGAGCATTCCCACTCTCACTTTGCATTCTGTTGTTTCCTATCTATGAGTGCACAACTGATGCACTGCAGGTCCAAAGGAGGGCTAAGCCCAGATCTCAAACACTCCCTCCCTGGGGGCTCCTCCACCACCTTTCCCCAAAAGCTGTGCCAATTTTAGTGGTTATTTAGCAAACACACTGCTCAGAAGAGACAATTTTTTTTTTAATATGCCAACCTTACTCTTGGTCACTTGCAACCTTCTGAGTCCCTAGAGGGACATAAACCCAGGCTCATTCTACCAACATGTGCTGGGCTGGTGGTGAGTTCATCCATCAGGGAAGTTGGAATAAATGTCCTGCTGCTCATGAACCCTAAGAAGTCTTCTGTAAGGTTAGCTTTACTTTCAGCCAACATCAATAAATGGCAAAAGTCCCCATCCTGTTGTTATCAGGTCTCCAGTGGAGTGTCCCATGGCTCTCAGTGGCCCATGCAGCTGGATTTCTTTTCCAGAAAAAAAAAACCAACCAAACAAAAAGCAGAGACATAAGATATGTTTTGTGTCTTCTCTGATATACTGCAGAATCACCCACATTAGACATAGCCAAATAGCTCTTCAGGAAGATACATGAGTTCTAAATAAGAGACCTGATACTCTTTCAGTTGTGGAAGAAGGAACAACACTTCTTTCTCTGACAGTCTCTAGGGTGGCTCTGGTTCAGCATAACCTTAGCAATCCCATCCCTTCATGTCTTCTGTCTGCTGTCCTGACTGTTCCTGTGCAGCTCTTAGCATCTGCTTTTCATGTTCACTTCTCATCTCATGCCTGGAGACTGCTGCCTCTGCCTCCAGAATGTCAGAGAGTTGGAGGACGTGCACTGGAAATGAACATCCCAAGGAGAGGTCCAGGTCATTGTGCTCTTAGACCTTGATCCTACCCACAGCTTGTCCTGAAGGGTCACTTACTACATTGCTATGGTGGATCTGCAGCACAGATGATGCCAACACTTAGTTCTGTCTGCCTTTCATGGTGTGTAATGTTTAAATCTTGATCCATGAGCATAGACCCAGCCTCACTGAAGCCAATCAGAATTTTGTCAGTATTTATGCTAGAAGTCCTTGAAATATTTTTGCTATCTTGTACACCACTGTCTGTACTTCTCCAGTAGCAAGAGCAAAGATATCTCTTCACTTCTGCATTCCTGAAATCTTTTTAGTGGGCAGAAGTTTTCAGAGAAAGGACAAGTGGCAGCAGTAACTGCTACCTCTCCACAGACCACGTCTGTGACCTGGAAAAATTAGTAGTATCTGTCATGAAACTGCTGTATTTGAATGCTCATTTGTTGCTTTCTTTTAAAGCTTTTTTTCCTGCAACCTCTTTCAGAATGAATATCCTTCACTTTCCCATTCACAGCCTGTGGTACCAAATGACATCTTAGCACGACTTAAAATATTCACACTATCAGGTCCATAAGCGTTGCATCTATATTTTTTTTGGGAAAAAAATATCCAGGTTATAAACCATACAAAAATAGGGCTTGTAATGAAAATGCTGACAGCACTTTAACTGTCACTGGGCACTGCTATAAACAAGTGTTATGTTTATGTCCAGGAGAGCAAATCAGTGTAGCACTGAGCTTTATCAACTTTGGGGACCAACAATACACACTTATACAACTTATTTCTTTGTTTTTCATGAAAAGACACTGAATTGAAGTACTGCTTTGCAATATGTTGCTAATTACCCAGCACTCCACTGATGGTAACTGGCTTGCTGGATGCCTACATTGGTAAATTGGAATTTGGAAAGCCAGGGATGTGATTTAATCGCTCTCTTAAACTGCAGAAGAATTAATTGTTCTGTAGGCAGTGATCTATTCCTCATTTTCATTTCTAAATGGGCTCTGGTGATGTGTTTTGCACCAGGAACCTGGCATATTAGGCAGTGCTTAATGTTTTAACAATGCCTGTAAATTTAAATCTGTCATTTCAAACTTCTCCTATTGCTAATTTTACAATTGGGAAGAGAGTTTCTGCTCCTCTGCCAAGTGCTCGAGCCTAAGAAATCCTGGGGTGCTCTGAAGTCAACCTCTGCCAAGACCAGGTCCATAAACATCCTTCAGCTCTTGGGGAAATGCACCCACTCACCAACAGCCTTCCCACCTCCTGAGGTGCTCAGCATATGATGGGATTGATTCTGGGCTGTCAGGTCACTGCAGTTGGTGCTTTGCCCACAGCTGAGCATCTGCAGGATGTTGCTGGTGTAACCAGTACCTTCTCCTGGATGCATAGTCTGGGGCAAAATTCTCCTGCTGGGAAAGGTGGGTGCTGTGTTTGGGTGAGATCCTGGCCTGGAAAGCAAAATCATGTACAGAGAGGTTGTTGCCACCTTGCATTGTCCAAGCTGGCAGGAAGAGGAGAATCCAACAACCACAGAGAGGAAAAGCTTGTGTTGAACAGCACAAGGTGCATGGGGCAAGGGAGTAATTCCGTATTTACATGTATGTTGCAGCAAACACCCCCTAATAGCAACATTAGCTCTTTAGGTTTTGTGTTATGAGAAAGTATGAAACATAAATCAAGTGGAGCTGCTCCTGGCCTTAAGCCTTCAGGATGCATTTGTTTGAAATCAAGAGCCAAATTCCCTGGATCAGAGTAAACTGTTAGGTGCCAACTGGGGCAAAATGCCAGCCTTTGAACTCCTGCACATTATAGCTGATGTGATCCATATGCAAGACTTGCTTCTTTCTCCAAAGTGGTTTCTTTTAATTGACTTAGCAAATTAACAATATTAGGCCTTCTGTAAGATAGAAAGTATATTACTCACCGTGCCCTTATATTACCCTGAAAGGAAATCTATTGTTCTTTTGTAATGAAATGGTATCACAAGGTAAAAAAAAAAAAAAAAAGGCAGCAGTAGCAGGTAAAAGGGATCACATTCAGCTGTCAAGCATGTTTAATGAGGAATTTTAATTATGAGGCTGGAAATCAATGAGCATAACTTTAGCAATGAAATCTTAAAGGGAAACTAAATTGCTTTCTATCTTGCAAAGTTTACTGAAGCAGTTTGAGCAGCTGCCAGCCATCATTGTTCTGAGAAAAGGAACCTGAGGAAATTGCAAGTCACACTGTAGCGTTTATTGTAGGCATATTTAACAACAAAAAAGGAGGATTTCCATGGATTCATGTTTAATGGGTTCTTCCTTACTGATTCATCTCTGCCTTACGATTCAGAACAACCTTTGGTTTCACGTACAGTAGAAAATCTGCTCTGAAGAGAACGTGGATGAAAGGTGGTTGGTTGCACTGAAAACTCCTAGGTTATGATTCAAAGGGGAGAAACATGATCTTATTTGTTCCTTATTCTTTGAGAACCTGGGCTGTGAGAACAATATGGCATTGATAGTCAATGCAGTGAGAACCTATGCCTCCAAACTCAGAACCAATGTGAATTAATGATACTCAGGTCTCTGTAACCTGTGGTTGTGCTTCTTGACCACAAGCTGTAGTGGTGTCTTCAAGACACTACTAAAAAATCATATTGATGTTCTCAGTGGAATTGAAACTTTTGCAGATTTGTCTCTGTACCATAATGTTTAGTTTAAGCACATCATGTAAGCCCAAACCAGTGGCTACTAGAAAATGGTCCCCAACATTTATCTTGGCAGCACCTGTGAGGCTGAACTCAGCTTCCCTAGCACAAAAACAAGTTCAACTTTTCCTCCAGCTCTTAGTGGAGAAACTGTATGGGAGAGATAGGTTGACAGTTGGACTTGATGATCTTCCTAGCTTAATAATTCTGTGATTTGATGTAATTAAGCCAAAATTCTTTGCAGTACCTGCAGACGTGGTCATTTTGGAAAGCCATGTTTCCATCTCCATTTTAGTCATATTTTGGTTTCTCATTAGGCTATAAAAGGTGCAATTTATCAGCATGAAATGAGTACTTCCTTCCACTGCTGGTTGTTTCTCCTGTTCTTTGGGGGTGCTGCATTGCTCCTTGCTGTCTTTTAAATCCAGGCACATCTCTGACTCCTTCCCTGCCCCTACCATCCTGCAGGCACCCAGCATTCCAGTGCCCTGCTGGGGGATTAATGGTCTGCATTAGCATTTGGATATTGCAGCAAAGGGTGTTTGACAAACCCTTAATGTGGGTTGGGGAGAAGTAGTTTTGAAACCAATCTAGTTGCCATTCCATAGGAAATCCAAGTCATAGATCACAGTTATTGGTCTTTTAAAAGTGGCAGTGCCTGTTAGAGGCTGGCTATTCCCTAGAATATAGAAGCATTCGGGGCTGCAGTGGAGACACATTGGTGGTGGGGTGGAAGCTCTGAACCCACCTGCCAACGCTCTGCCTAGCTAAAACTGCTACCAGTCTCTCACTTTCATGAGTCTGAAATTCATGCAGCCCCAAAAGAAAAATAAATAAAAACAAGTCAGTTTTCACCCTCCAGACACAGGCCAAGGAAATTATTTCAAATAAAATATATCATCTCAAGCAGGGGCAGATGAAATAGTTTTCTCCTGAAGTTGTTCTCCCAATTGACAGAACAAATCACTGAATTTCCTGCACTGGATATATTAAGTATCTTTTCTAAAATCATAATTACATTTAAGTCTTTGTCAAAGATACCTAATTCTGTGTTTGCAGAAAGCTTTTTAGCAGTGCCTAAAATTCTTCATGGTGAAAGATAAAGATATCTTCTGACCCAGCTGCTATTAAATACTGTGAATCAGATACCTCATTGATTTACTAATGATCTTCTTGGCCTCAGTGGGGCTACAGTTGCTGATACAGGATGGGGCTTCATCAGTGCAGTAAAATCCCTTTGAGCTCAATGGGAGCAGAGCCAGGACCACAGTTTGTTCTTTACTACCATCCACTGAAACCTAGGCCAGAATTATTAAATGAGAAGTCATTTTAAAAGTCCTATGTAAAACCTGTTCCAGGATCATTCCAATCTGGTTTAAATAAATTCAGGGTAAAAACCTTCTATATCTGTGATTCACAAACTGCACAGGTAGTAGCCAAGCTGGGATTAAGTAATAATGAAGATGATACAGAAAAAAGCAAAAAGTAAATTATATTGAAGAGAAACTATTAATGGCCTTATGGACAGCTGAAGATCTTTGAGATTTGTCACCCATGACTACTGGTGGACACACTGATTTTGGAGGGGTATTTTGGTCTGTGTCCTAAGGAATGTGAGGGCCTGCTCCCTCTGAATCATTAACCAAAGCATCGCTTCCAACAGAGCTCTGGAGTGAACACTGGTGAGTAAATTTCCCACATGAGATGGCTGGTTTAGCCTTAGTGTCCATATTTTATTTTATCAAGGTCCATGACATAATGTGCAATTCAAACAACCGAAAGATTCCTGGGAAGTTCAGAGCTTTCCTTTATCCCTTTTAGTTTAAGGCAATTTAGGATGGTGTGTTTATGGTGCACATATTTGGCTTTCTCTGTCTCATGTGGGAACCACTCCCTTTGACTGTCAGCCTATTTTTGATGAAATTGTGATATAGATGAGGCAGACCATATTCTATGAGAAATCTCACTCACTGTATCTATAAATTTCCTCTCTCACCTCCTGTGAATGTTGAATGAGCCTTCAGGTGTCCAGTGCTATTTCTCTTATGATGCTCCAAGAGGCCATGTGAGACTGAGCAGGGGCTGCAAAGCCCAGAAAAATTTACTATGGTAAAGTAAAAACAAAATACAGAAAAACCTGTTTGCCTTTCCCATGCCTTCACCTTTCAAAGGCAAATATGTTTTCTCATCACTGAGGCATTTTATACTCCTGTATTTATAGCGAATATAGAAATTCACGTTGCTTCAAAGAAAAGCTTTTTCCTTTGAAAGGGTAGAGATAGCTTGTTTTGAAGCATATAGAGTCATAGAATGGCCAGGTTGGAAGGGACCTTAAAAATGCCTTTTTTGGGTTGTTTTTGGTTGTATTGGGCAGGCAAACCATTGATGTATACATAACACACAGCCAAGCAAGACTCAAACATCTACATGTGGAGGAGCTGAGGACTAAATAAGGGGAGGAAAAGTGAGCTACTCCTCATGGAGGTGTAAGAGTGGAAATGTGTTTTTGAAGAATTTTTGATTGCTGAAGAGGTATCTGTTACTAAGCAGTCACATGCCAAGTGATGTGTAAATCTAAGAATCTCATTTTAATGTCGGCTTTGAGGCCCTTTACTGCATTTTGGCTGGATCCTTCCATCATTCTGTGCCTCCTGTTGGGGGAATATAGTGATCAGCATGGCACATGCACACAGCCAAATACTAAATCATTGGGTTAAAGTGGTTATTCTGAGGATTTCGTAACTTTTTTCTGGCTTTGGTCTTTCTGAACCTTTCTGTTGCTTTTTCTCCTATAGAAGTATACTTTTTATATGTATGCCTTTATGTAGATACACCTTTCTACGTGGAGACCTTTATTTTCCAGAGTCTTCACTTGTTGACCTGTAGACTTCTGTCTCTCTTCTGCCCTTCTTGGCAATTTTGCTAAAATTCACAAAATCCCTTCCAGCCTACTCCATCCACTGAAATCCTCATCAATTTTTCAACGAATTTCTAATGCTATCAGAGGGTTAATATATGAGATGATCCCAGTGTTGTGTCAGAGGCAAACCTTTTGAGCAGGGGATGGATGTACACGGCGGTGTGGTGTATAAATCATTTTCAAATTAGTATTCTGTACATCTGGAGAAGAGTACATTTGTGTGCCTGCATAAATTGCCCGTGAACACATTTCAAACCCCCCTACGCTTAATCTTAGCCATGAACATTTCAAAATGTAAATGAATATCTTTGAGGAGAAGAAATACAGTATATTAAGCAGAAGGCCACTGGAAACTGTATAGTTAAGAATCTGTCAGCCTTTCCATTCTAAAGCTCTGGGTTTTGAGGGGTTTATAACTCGGTTATAAAATCTCACACTAGGCTAAAGGTTGGCACGATTCGTCTCCGTTTGGCAGGGTGACATTTTATTAGCTCGGAAGGAGTTTTGGATCCCACATCAATGGGATATTATTTTAAACCACAGAAATGAAGTTTAAATAAGTTGGGCTATGACTTAGCCATAGGAAGGTGAAACGAGCAGGGTGGATGCTGTTGACTCGTGGAGGGATAACACCAGAGTTGCCACAGGACCACGTGTCAGCCCCACTGCCAAATTTCTTTGCTTTTGTCTGTTCATGTTAGTGTGAGTTTAATTCACATCTTCATGGTTAAATGTATATTGTGCTGAGGTTATGGGTCTAGCTGGGGGTTTATAAATTAGGTTAATTAACATCACAATAGTACTTTGTGAGTGCATGAGTGTGTTTGCGGGTGGAGACGTGTGTGAGGGGGCAAGAGCGCTCCTTGGAAGCAGAAACAGCATTAAAGTGTCTATGAGAATTGTAAATTTATTGTGTAAATAGCTTTATGATATGTTGTGTGTTTGGATTAATGCAATATATATCCATTTTAAACATTGATCTTTAAGTAATGTAATAAATCTGAATATTCCTTCAAATTAGTGTTTACACTGGCCATGCAATAGATTAAAAGAGACAGTTGCCTTTATAAATTTACTTGTAGGGTACATGGGTGTGTATAAATACTTCTGCTTCCAATTATACCAAACAGTGATGATAAACTGTAGTGAGTTCCTTAGACAGTTGTACACAGCCTGAGTCACGCAGAGGGATGGTGCCGGGCAGTGATCAGTGCGCACGTGGCATGGAAAGGGGGGAGGGTGCTATTGTTTAGGCCAGGAAATGTGTAAATAGGCACCTAGAATAAATATTCTATAAATGTATAGAAATGAAACTCTAGTTCCTTTCCAGGTGTAGAGCTTCTAAAAGGAGGAACTGTGTAAACTCATCAAAACATGGAAACACGATCGTTTGGTTTGTATCTGCAGCAATGGCAGTGCTTTGCAGTAATGTGTTCATGAAAGTGTATCTGTAGGTACCCCGTGACACTGAGCTGCTTTTGGTTTTCCATATCCTTTCCAGGGCTGCTGCTGGTTTTCATGTTCCACATTATTAAGCAGGCTCAGTTTGAGAGTTGGGTAGCATATCAGAAGGGAAGAAGAGAAATCCTGTGGCCACCAGAAGCCCTGTGAAGAGCCAAGTTGGCTGCAGCCTCACTAGTTGTGGGAGACAAAGCCAGGGGCTGGGATGGTCCGCACTTGAAAAGCATGTCTCTTCCCAGGCAGGTTTCTCCCCTCCCCAATTCACCAGGCAGCCATCCAATAGCTGGAGGATGCAGCTTCCTGGCTTGTCCTGCTTTGGAGCAATATGTTTGGAGTGGTACAACTGAGGGTACCACCTGGTCTTTCTGCAGATGTCTTAATGACATCTTAGTGCACAGAGTAAGTCAACTTCCAAACCGTTCACCAAATCACCAAATTCCTAGAAAACATCCTTCTTTCAGACATGATGGGTAATGCTTTTGTGCCATTTATAAGCAAAAAAAAAAAGACTTTCTGAAGTGTTTACATTTTTCCACAGTTAAGGGAAAGTGTGGCTGGGTATAGCTCTTACACCACGTCCATCCCCCAAATGCAGGAGAAGATCTGTCCCCAGCTGGCAGCTCCTAGGGAGGAATCACCTTCGTTGTACTGAAGGGTTGCATAGATGAGAGCTGGCCAGACATTCAATTAACCAAATCTTGCAATTGTAAAACTCAGAAAGGAGAGATCACAATTGGGCCCTTTTGCCTTCTTTGTTATCCCTCCTCTTTCACATGTATTTCTAAGAGGAAGAAAAAACAGTGTTTATGATAAATTGTAGGTAGCTGGCAGCAGTAGTAATTAACAGGTAATTATCAATAAACAATTTAACCACAAAAAGTTGGATCCCACCTCCCACTTGTCAAGGATAAAGTCATGGAGGCTCCACAAGCCACTGGACAAACAGTCCACGGGGAGCATGACTGGTGCTGTTAGTGCAAATAAACAATGCTGTGCTGAGAGGCTAAACAAAAACCTAGTGGGGAAGAGGGAAAGAAGGAGCTCCCTCGGCATTAAAAAAAAACAATACACAATCCAACAGCAGTTCCAGTTTGAAGAGTCAACCTCAAACTGCTTGCTGTTTATTGCAGCCCCAAATCAGTAGCCCATAAAGAGCAGTCAAGTCCCAGCATTTGGCGTCTTAAAATAAATCTCTCTTTGAAAGTGGGAATGGAAAAAGCATTTTGGGAGGGGTAAGAAGAGAGCTGGAGGGAGACAAAATACTGTCATGTCAACTGGCTGACTACAATAGATGCCTACTTGTGCTGTGCCTGATTTGGAATCTTTGTTTTCATGATACTGAGGTGCAAGTAGATGTGTGGGGTAGCCACACGTGTACCAAAAAGATCCCTGAGATGTGCATGCAAATGTACTCAGCCAAATGTCCTCTCATCTTCATCCTTGGAAATCAGGAGAAGTTTATTAGTGAATTCCAGTGGGGTAAAGTTGTTCCCTTCTTACATGTGTGAATGGGGTTACTTTCTTACTCTTTTTATTTTTAAAATATGACCATAATGACCTTGGAGGAATGACAGCCCTTGTTCACACTGCTGTACTTCCTAATGATCTTCATCTTGCATTCCTGCATTGGAACTAAGGCCAATTTTCTGTTGAAGGGAGTCAGATAAGGACAGCAGAATGAAAGAAGAATGTGCTGAATGCAGGGTAAGTTTTTTTTTGTGAGTGAACACCACATTGCAAACTGATGTAATGAAATTAAAACACTTGGATTTGGGGATTTTACGAATTACTATCAGAGGGTTTTGTCCAAAAGAGTTACTTCCAAGTTAATTTTTATGTTCAACCCTTGACGTGACTCAGCCTTTAGATTTGCACTTAATGAACCATATGCTGGTATCCTCCTGGATTGTATATAGTTAAAGAGGAGAGTGATGATAGCTTAATTTGAAGCCTTTGTTGTCTGCCACTCAAAGGAAGCCCCCAGCACATTTGTTGTGACTAACACGTCTCATCTGTGCTGTCAAGCTTCCTATCAGCCCTACTGCACCTACCCTACAGATCTGCTTCCCAGAGACTTCTGAGCCTGTGTTAGATGCTGCAACGTGTCTGCCTGGTTTTTCCTTTTATATTGTCCAGGGCCTGCTGGTTTTTCCTGAGGTTCTTTAGTGCTGCTGTATTTTCTGAGATTTTCTTAATTCCAATTTGTTATTTTTTTGGAGAATCCTAGACCTTCTAACAAACCTTCATGCTGTGTTCCCCAGTACCTTAAAAGTAATTAAGTAAAAAGTAACGATTTTCGACATCTATCATTTAATTTGAAATTACATATGGATTTAATGGAGGGGGAGGAAATAGTGCTTTGAGAGATTAGTTCTTAAATTTTGATTTAAGAACTGAGTTATTAGCTGAAATAATATGAAGTGGGGCTGCTTTTTTTGACCTTTCTAAAGTCTAGCCTAGTCAATTATTACAGCAGAGCAGGGAACCAGAGAACAGCTTTGAATCAGTCAGACCTAAACTGATTTAAGTTTGCATGGGGTCGAATAAGACATTAGTTAAAAATAACTAATGTATTCTTTGACCTCCATAATGAGAAAGGACATTTACAGGTTTTTCACTATACATCTGAATCCGTTTATTTCATGTTGTGATTGAAAGATGGACTGGACATTCCCACAGAGGGCTAGATAATATAATTCTATTTATTTATTTGGTACTATTTAAGTATTCTTCCAGTTATGCATTTTTTCCATCAGTTTATATCATGGCTGTATTCTGAGGCAAGGTTGAATAAGAAAGACAGGTACAGATCCCAGGGCTAGAAAGGAGCAGGATCACTAGGGGTTCCATGTCCCTGCAACCTGCTTTAGAGCAGAACCTAGGTTAATGCTGCTAATTCTGCTTTAGCATTGTTTACCTAGCAGAATTAGGCAGGCACTCCTTTCCTCTGAGACCTTAATTATTTTGTGCTTCTCCTCTCCTTGAGCATCTTTATGCTGAGGTGATGGGGGAAACTTAACCCACAGCCCTGTGAGCCAAAGGCAGATTAGTTCCTTGTTCAGTGGGGAGATAAATTCCTGCAAAATATTGGTTGAAGAGAAAATAAAGCAGAAAAGTTAGCAAGTGGTGCAGACAAGTGTGTAGGAGAGGGAAAGAAGGGGAAAGGAGTGTTGACGGCAAAGCAGCCCCAACCCTGCAGAAAGTTTAATGCTAGTTGAAAAGGTCCCAACTTTGGCTATTTCTTCAGGCTCCACCTCTTCCTGAGGACAAGACAAGAAAACAGGAGTTGTTTTCAATTTTTATCTCGATCTCTCTCATTTCCGGACCCAGTTCATTGTCATCTTGCTGCCAGTCATCTTACTTCTCTGCTTTGGTTCTTTTGGTGTGCAAGGGCTTGGCAGCCCTGAGCTATGCATCTGCCTTTTTCTGTTGTATAACCTGAGAAGATGCCTTTATAACTAGTCTATTTGGTGCTGTAGAGAAAACATTAGAATGTCAAGTTTCCAGAGAGTTTAAAACAGGCCAGCTGGCTTCTTGGAGTGCACAGCTTGAAATGGTCACTTCCATTTTCAACTGAGCAGTGCTGCCGTCAGGAGGAATGTTGATTGAATTGACCACAGTCCAAGGCTGGTAGAGAGCATAACACAAAGTGACTTCTCCCCAGAGCGAGCAGAAGATTTCTGAGGCACACAGGGATAGAATACAATCTTTTCCTCCCCTGTGCTGTGCAGTTTACTTTAAAATACTATGTTTCCTTCAGAAAAGAAGCTTCTACTGTTAAATTTGCTCAGCAATTTAGGTTATATTTCATCACTCGTACCCAGCCTCAAACACAAATGTTTAGCAATACAGATAGCCCATGTTCTCCTAAGCTTTCAGCAATCTACTTTTCAGGAATAAAGGCTGCTCATATGAGTAAGGTTTTGTAAGATAAGCAAATGCAAGGCTTTATTTCACTGAAGAAATGGTTCCCACATTTGCTTCTATTTAATCAAATGGCTTCTGTGATATTTTCTTTCCTCATCTTCAGTGAATCCTATCATAAGGATGTATCCCAGTCAATGGCAGTAATGAATAAGGAATTTATTTACATGGTCTGTTGCTCCCATTGCCTCTGTGCAGCACCTGAAGCAGCAAGGTCTCAATCCAGTAAGCTGTTAGACTCCCCAACCCCATTTAAAATCCCTGAGGAATATAGGGATTTCACTGTGTTAAAAGAAGATATCAGAAAGGTGTCAGAAGGAAAGAGTTATTGTCAGTGTAACAATACATAAGTGTGAAGGAAAGGAACTCCATGGGATAAATGCACTTCTGTGTGCTTCAGGAACATCTCCATGAATGGAAGACACCCATCAAAAGTAGGAGTCATCTGAGGATCCTTTCTTTTGGTGGTAAAATATTATCACGATGGTTCCTAGGTTTCCTTCACTAACTTGTCAGAACAAAGCTGCTGAGTGAGAAAAGATAGCGGCATCCCAAGCTAATGAGCATGTCTTAACACTTTCCATCAGCTTTACACCTGAAATATTATCTATACCTCTTAGCTGTCCCCAAATTCCAAGTAATTTATTGTGTTTCTTCCTATTCCCTCTTTATAAGCTTGTTTGGGGGCTTTGTAGCTCTGTTGGCAAAGCTTTCTTACAGCCCCAAACTAACTGGGTGTTCTGGAAGCAAAACACCTTAGCACTTACTGTGGATGTAACTAATCGTTTATAATCAGAAGTAGGCATAATTGTGTGTCTCTGGCAGAAGAGCTTAACTGTCAAAGGATTAAGCCACATCCTGATCAATGGAAGTGACTTCCTAGCAAACAGGCAGGGAAAGATTTCCTGTAGTTAACAGCAATAAGGGAGAGGAACTTTCAAAACAACTCTCTATTTGATAACTACAGAAATCTAGCTAAGTCTTAGGGATTTAGCCAGGGAACATATTGGTTCCAGCAGACTATGGTAAAGTTAATTAAGGATGATTAATGGAGCATTTTCCTTTCAATGATATCTGTGACAGAACAAAGCTGTCTGAGGCTTGTCAAGCAGAATTTGAGTTGAATGAGTATTTATGTGATCAAATCTGAAGGGCTGCCTCTTGACAGAGCAAGGATTCATCAATCAATTGCGCTGGCTTGCAGTGGTGGGAAATTGGTCTATCAGCATAGCTCTACTCCCATCCCCCATTTTTTCATTCAATCATCCCTTAGGCTACAATGCATCTTTAGCTTTTACCTCTGACCACCTTAAGGGCTATCAGAGAAAAGTAAAAGCAAGAGCTAAAACATCTATTATAGTGGTTATTTCTCAGCTGTACTCATACAATTGATTTCTTTCAAGCAGTAGCCCAGGCACTGTAAAGCGATACAAGCCTGTTCAATGAATTAATTGGTTTTAATAGAAGTTTAGCTTTGAGCCTGAAGAGTATATAGTGCTCTCTTGCTAGAAAGTCTCCTATTAGGGAAACCACCTGCACAAAAGGCCTTGGTCCTCTCTTAATCCTGCTGCCCTCATCATAATCACTTCATTTAAAAAAGGCAAGGACCTTAATTTCAAAGGAAGGGGCACCACGTGCGCTCCAGTTTCTGTGCCTTTAATCATGCGTCAGTTCCTGGGAGGGGAACGTTGGTTGCTCTTGGCTGTGGGCTGCCCTCATAGATCTTTGATCCCCAGGAAGTAGGTCATGCCAGGAGTTGGGCAGAGGAATCATATTGTTGTGAATTTGTCAATATCTCAGTTGCTTTTTGCTGTTGTAAGGATTAAATGGAACTAACCAAGAATCACGTAAAATGATCTGTATGTCATGGAAAACTCAGAAAAAGACAAGTCTTTGTCCTACTCTGAATAAGGTTCACACACAGGGAATCACACAGAATACTCAGAGTTGGAAGGAACCCACAAGGGTCATTGAATCCAGCTCCTGGCCTTACACCAGACACCCCAAGAAACACACCATGTGCCTGAGAGAATTGTTCAAGTGCTTCTTGAACTCTGTTAGGCTTGGTGCTGTGACTACTGCCCTGGGGAGGCTGTTCCAGAGCCCAACCACCCTCTGGGTGAAAAACCTTTTCCTGATATCCAATCTGTATCTCCCCTGACTCAATAGAATAAGCTGGGGCAGGTATCCTTTGTATTTCAGATTTACCTCCATTTTCTAATCCAAGATCTGAATGTTTTTCATTTTAACTCTTCAGTGCTCAAGCTTTGTTCTTTTTGGCCCTCAGTGAGTAAACACACAAGTTGTATTTGAAACACTGAGACAGTCACTAAACGTGTCCATCTTTAAGGAGGTTTAGATTGGATATATCAGGAAAAATTTCTTCACTGAATGAGTTGTTAGGCATTGATCCAGGCTGCCCAGGGCAGTGATGGAGTCACCATCCCTGGAGATGTTTAAAAAGTGTTTAGATGTTGTACTTAGGGACATGGTTTAGTGGCATGGTGGTGATAGGTTGATGGTTGGACTTGATCTTGGAGGTCTCTTCCAACCTTAATAATTCTGTGATATTAAAAACAACAAAAAGCCATCCTTAGATATCTAGCCTACGTTAGCCATCTGTTGTTCAGCAATTTAAATAGATCATGATTTAGAAAGAGTGGTACTCTTGGGGCAATTCACCTAGAAACACTGAGGTGAGGAGGATGAGGGTTGCATTCAAGAAGTTTAATGTCTCTCTAAGGGGAGCTTGGACTCAACACCTACCTTTGAAATGTGTAAAGCTTCCAGTAAAAATAAAACCTGTGAGAAGTGGACTAGTTTCTTTGGTATAGTCATAAGCTCAGTTGTGTATCTCCCTGGTTGGCTTTGCACACTAATCTTCCTTCTTAAGTTACTGGTAGAAATCAGGTTTCTAGGACTTTTGTGAATTGGAAAATTGAAGTTCTGCCTTGGTAATAAATGTTGTGGTTTGGTACTTACCTCTGCCAGGTCAGCTATAAATTAGTGAGAATAAAGTCAAGACATCACTTTTTCCCCAGACTTGTGTACTTTACAGAGAAGTAAGTAGTAGAAGTAAATAATTAGTCTTAGGGACATGGTTTTAGATGATGGTGATAGGTTGATGGTTGGATTTGATGTTCTTGGAGGTCTCTTTCAACCTTGATAATCCTGTGATTCTATGAAGCATAGAGGAGAGAGCAGCTCTCCAGCGTGCCCTGACCTAAGGAAGAATAATTCAGCCATGGGCTGTCCTTTGCTTTTTTACATGGATTTCCATACCAACTGTTCTCCTGAGAGCAAAAATCTTCCCTGTGTATGCAAATTTTATCTAAATCCAGAGAGGTCTATAACTGCAAATAAGTCCCATAGACATTGTTGGCTCAATATGATTATTGTTGAGGGCATTTCTTTCTCTCAATAGAGAATACTATTTCTTATGTGCAAGCAAGCTTAGAAACCAAATGTCTAAATATTTAAGCAGTGTTATTTCAAAGAATTTCATTATTTATCTTCTTTATGATTTATGTTATCACATTTTCTGTCTGTACTTGTGGTTTATCATAAGCAACCCATCTGTTGTAACAGCCAAATTGGAACACTCATATAAGATGCGTTCCGATATCATAAACATGACAAAAGATAGATTACATTTAGTCTTTCTCCATGTTTAACCAGTTTAATTTGTTTCCTATGCAGAAGAGGCTCTAAATTTACTTAATATATGTTAGCACTTAGGGACATGGTTAGGAACATGACTAGGGTCTTAACCTATTCGTAAATAAATGGGAAGCTTCCTGTCTGAGTAAAAGAAAGAGAGAGAATTTATGTCAAACAATCAGGAATTTAATACATGGTGCTCTATTAGGATGTCCAGTTTGTGTACATACTCTTAAGGCATGATTACGAATAACTTCACTTCTTATAAACAGTGTGACTGAAGAAATTACTCACAGATACAACAAAAAGAGAGAGAAAGGTAGGAAGTTTTAGCTGCAGCCAATAAAGGAATTACTTTCCCTGAAAAGGTTAAAAACTCAAGCATTTATTTTTGTTGCCATAATATTTGTCTTTGCAGGTTTAGCTTTCTTAAGAATCCCAAAGAAGATGCTGCGTTGGGAAAGATTTTAGTGACCTGAGTTCAAAGTCATATCATAGATCCAACATTTTCTCTGACAGCTTTGGTTTTAAAGTAACCCTAATGCTGGACTAAATCTGTGAAGTGACTGTCCTTATTTATATCACTCTAGAGAGAGCTTTTAGTGATTACAGGCTTGAGCCAGCAAAGTTGTTGAATGCCTTCAACTTCTTTCAGCTTCAGTGGAAGCTGAGGGTCCCCAGCAGTGCGGCCGAGAGTGCTCAGCATCTTCAGGACCCTGCCCAATGTGGTTTTTCACGTTGAAAGGTCAAGTAGAGGGCTTTTCATTTCAAGCTCAGGAGACATTCATTTTTCTCTCTTAAGGTGAAAGTCACGTGATTAGAGAGCGTGTGATTAACTGTTAAGGAAACAATGTCCATAATGATATATAAAGGTGTTGCTTTCAAAAGTTACGGTTGGATTTCTTCAGAGGTGTTAAATATATGGTGGTCCAATACCATGCAATTCATGAATACTAAAAATAAATATAAGCTTATTTCTGTGATGGTGATTTACTGCTAAGCAATTTTGAGCAAATATATTCACATTATAGGATATGAATACAAATCAAACATAACTGAGCTGGCCTTTATGAGAATGAAGTGTCAGTACATTTGAAAATATGTGTAACACCAAACTTTAATCATTTTACCAGCATGTTAATATTGCAATTGATTATTCTGTGTTCCTGAATGTTTAAGGGTTTGCTATTGATTTGTCTGCTGCAGGGATTGCACACCTTCCAGGGCTATCTGGCACTCAGTCCTGCCCAGGTTGGGATCCTACTGGTCTGGTTCTGAGTTTATCCTGTTGCAAAGTCCTTGCCTCTAAAGAGCGTTAACAAAGTTGGAGTATAGAGAAAGGGAAAAATAATGGTAGAACTAACAAGTTACACATGTGCCTTCACCAGCATCAGACTGGCTTTCATTGCACCTCTTCTCTGCTCATGTCATTTTCTTGGAATGCAGTTCCCAAGGTGGAGACTCCATCTTCATGTCCGTACGTGAAATATTTTATACACTGTCAGCACCAGGAAAAGTAATGGTAACACTCTGAGGTTCGTATTACAATAGAATTGCACTTGCTCATATAGGAAGGTGACACCAAGCCCACTCATATTAACTGAGATCATAACCCTCCTATCTGTGCAATTGGTTAATGAATTATTTTTCCCAGTCTTTACTCAATGATTTGGGGGCTTCACCACAAGGACAGCAGAAGCCTGGAGACTTATGCATTGGGTTTGGAATAAAGGGCCCAGGGGTAGTTCTTGCTTTAGGACCTTACACTCAAAGAGAGCATTAATGGATGCATATGAGAGAGGAGGAAACCAAGACTTGTCATCTTGACAGCAGCTGTAACATACCATGAGATTAATCCTTATGAATTCAAAGAGGAATTTGAAGGAGAATTGGGGGAGCAGCCTGGTGAAATAGCTTTGGGGGTGTTTGGAGGGAGACCCTCCTCCATTTGGAGGGCAGGGCTGAGGAAAACACAAGATATCCAGAGTTATGGCTGTGGTCTGGTATTGGAGGGGAGTTGCTGTTGTGTTTTAGTCTATGTGCTAAAGCACAGAGTGCCCTGACTTTGAAGAAGGTGCTTTTTGTGTGAGGGAGGCATAGAAGAGAGATGCAATGGAGGGATTGGGAGGCATCACAGGGCAAAGCGGTGGAGTAAGGAATGAGCTGCAATATTCATCTGTGATCTTGGATACTTCACCTCACAGTCTGGCCCCAGTACAACTACTCAGGGTTTTTCTAAACACTGGCTAGCCAGCAAATGTTGTATTGCTAATTAAAATGATGATGGTAGTGCTAAAATTAGTTCCTCTAGGACCTTTTAGAAGATAGACAGACTGAAACGAAGCAAAAAGAAAAGAGAAGCTATCTGGAAAGGCAGGAGTGAATTGTGGCTGCAAACCCCTGGCTATCTAGTGTTGTTTATCCCAGCCTTGCTCTGTTTCCCCCACTGATAACACAGTTTAACATATACCCAGGCATTGTTCTGACACTGGAAGATGAAGCAGCTCTTTGTGAACCATATCCCCCATCCCCACTTTCCCTCCCAATAATGACTGCCTCACTCTGGGGCCTTGATCTCATTTTTCTTCTCCTAAAACCAGTGTGTTTACTGGGACCAGTGCAATGGAAATTCCATTTACTGTTTATGTCTGAGATTTTTCTTCCTTTCCTCCAGTCCCCTGGGAATCAGGACAGTATAGATTCTTGCTCCACACCCATGGCTTTGTCTTTGGGGTTTTTTTCTGAATTATTTTCCTGGACTGCATTTCCATGGAGCAGCTGTTTCTGTTTAAAAAACACCTGCACAAGTAGTTCTGTTTTCAGCAGAGGAAAATGTCACTTGTAAAAGGAAAAAGCCCTAAGGTGCTGGGGTTCACTGGGTGTTTTAATCTGATGCGTGTTTTTTCCTACCAGTTGATGAATGTTCGAAACTTTAGCCCTTGATAACTAAAGAAACTGGGTGGTACTAACAGTCACCGTCTGGCCTGGTGATGTTTAGTTAAACTGATCCTCTGTGAAGAAGGAGATTGGGTTTTGACCCAGCAGGAAAATCCAAGATCCCCGGATCTCAGTAGAGGAGTGAGCAAGAGAGAGAGAGGAAAAAGAAGCAACACCTCTAGAGAGAGTGAGACTTCCAGGCATAAGGTTGAGCTCTTGCATGATTGGGCAAGAACTAAGAAGACATGAAGTGTGCAGGACATAATATCTCCTAGGGAAAGAGAACAGACACCAGGGGAAAGTCTTGCCCTCATTTAAAGCCCATGGGAATTTTGGGGACTTTTCCTGAAGGGCTCCTGAAGTGTAATGGGGAGCGATAAGGCGATTTCCCAGCCATCGCTAATCTCGAGGAGCTGAGGTTTCTATTACACTCATGTATTGTGCTGTGGTGTTTGTGAAGCCATTGAGTGAAGCCAGGAGTGGCCCCAAGCCTGTCCCAGCTCCGGGGAAGCCCTGTTTGCTCTCTCCATGGGCCCTCCTTGGCCTTTCTCCTGCCTCTCCTAACACCCTCCCACCTCCTACTCCTCTTTCATTCTCCACTCTGTGCCATTATTTTAGTTTAAGTTCTTTCCAAGTGATATTAATTCTTTCATTTGCAAAGAACCACCTGGACCAAGTACCCAAATCCTCTCCACTCTCCCAAAAATCACCAGTGTGCTTGGTGCTGCCTCTGCTTGGCAATGTGGGATGCTCAAAGGATAACAAACCACATCAGGCCAACAAATTTTGGATTTCATCTACTGTTCAGGCCATTAGATGATGATTTCTTGCTGCAAAGCTTGCATGAAACCTTCCCAGACCAGCACTACAGCAGAAGGTCATTTACATGTCAGATGATGGGACCAGCAAGCTAGCAAGAAATAAATTGTACCAAAGTTTGAGGAGATTTACATCATTATTTATAGATTATATATCTAAATATATATCTTTTCTGATGTATTTTGGACTTAATGAGCATATTTATTAATTCTGCCATCAATCTGATCCAAGTGGTTTGAAGAAATGATCAGCAGCTCACAACACAGGTCAACAGAAGCCAGGCTTTCCCTGGGTCTCAGCAAGATGAGTTTTGAAGCATAGCCAAACATTCAGAATTTTGGTCCTCTTTGCAGCCTGGTTCACTGCCTCCATCTCCTCCTGGGCTTCCCCTCTGTCAAACTGCAGCTTTGCTGTCCATAGGTAGCAGTGGCTGTATCCTTCAGCTGGCATTTGGGTGGGATGGTCCAGCTCCTCCCTTCTCCACACCAGCTAGTCTCTGTTGCAGTAGATTGGAAAGTGAAAAGGCTTTGGCATACTATGGCTTGTAAAGGCCTTGTAAATGGCTTGTACAAAAAAAATTCCTAATAGAAACAGTATTGCTCCTTAAGTTTAAAACAGCTTTGATAGGAAAGAGAGGTAAATATATGCCTTCTTTACCTCTGTGGGTATATTGTATATACCAGGCAATGGAAAACTAGTAAAGAAAAAGAAAAAAGCATTTGAAAGCAAAGAAAGCACTTGGGAAGTTAGACCTGCTTGCTTTTTGGCTTGTGTATCAGCCAAACTCAACAGGCTCCTCAGACAGAACTGGGTTTAGCATCAAGGCCATTGCTGGGTGTTGTTTGTGGAACCACTTTGATGTTGTGCACTGGTGGAAGTTCCTCTCACCATATAAAGGCTGCTGGAATCAACTGGGACTGGCAGCCACTGCTGGCATTGTGGGAGGGCTATGTAAGTGTAAAAGCAAAATGCCCTCTTCCCACTAAGTGCATCTTCTCAGGGTTTAGAAACTGGTGAAGAGTTTGGTGGAAAGCATCCTGCTGGTGTCCTGATCATTACAACAAGCTGGAGAACTCCTCAGCCTCTTTAGGCAGGAGAGTAGCAGACACATCTGGGATGTGCAAGAGCAAAGGAAAAGCGTGGCAGAAGATGAGCTGATTCTTCAGCAGAGGTCTGATCCAGTTAGGGGGCAATACCAGGACCATGCCCACTGGGAGACTTGACCACCTGCAAAGGTAGTTTGCAACAGACCAATTAAGATTTGGAACCACAAGGGCCTAAAATCATGTTAGCAGGCTCAGAAAGATGTTCAAAGCCAGTCTAGGAGGTGGTGGTGGTCAGGTAGCTGTACAATATGGCCAAATGGGATGGTTGTGTGATGAGTCCATAAGGAAAGGTGCTTCCATGTTCCCCTCCTGCTCCCTGGGTAAAGCTCACCCTTGTGTAGGCACTTGCCCCACCACATGAGAAGCTGACTTGGGCAGAGGAACTCACAAACCCCAAACTTTTAAAGAGTCAATAGTTTCCTGCCAAATGAACTTCCTGAGCTGGCATGCCAGGGCTCAAGATAAGCAGCAAGCTGGCCCCATGGAGAAGCCAGGAGAGTTCACATTGTTTCTCCTATCCCAACTCTCAAAGAGCCTGAGCAGGTCCCAGGTCTTCCCTAGAGGGTGGTGAGCCTGCAGGCAAGGAAGAAATGCACTGCCAATAGTGAAGCCCTCTCTCATCTGGGAGAAAAAGTGTTCTACACACTCCTTTCAGCAGCCCAGAGTAGAACAAACCCCCATGAAAAACCAAAGGTCCAGATCTTGAGACCTGGTGGCAAAGCAACAAAGGATTCCTAGTAAAGCAGCTCTGACTGTGACCACTGTCCTCAGAGGAGGTGCCATTGTTCTCCAGGGCTGATGAGGACATTGCTGTCCTATTGATATCAAAACATCCAGCTGTAAAACCAGAGCTAAATGTTTGCAGGGTAAAGAAGTGACTTCACTGGCAAGGCTTCCTTAACAAAGCTGAAAGAATAGTGGGCAAATCCATCCCTGCTCCTTACTCAGCTTCCCTGTGGTTATCTCTCTATCAGTATTCTGCTAATCTCTGAGTATCAGAGCTTTGTTTTTGCAGATGTTGGTGCCTTAATAGGTCTGAATACAATTTCAGACATGCCATCCATTTATAAATGCCACTGTTTGCAGGCACGTAGCAGAGAGAAGCAGTTCTGCAAGACCTGCAGGACTGAAGTTGAAGCAGTTGCAAGCAACCACAGCAATGTGGGGTGGTTTGCTGAAGGATAGCTATTTGCTGAAGAAATCACTGTGTAATATGAAATAACAGCAGCTGACTGTTTGGCTGCATGTCTTTCATGGTATCAGTGGAGAAAGAGCTGCAGACAACCTTTTCAGTGCTATTTTGGAGCATAAATTCAGCTTGCAACTGCTTGCAAAATTTGTGTTGTCATCTGCTCATGCAGAACTTATCTGCAACACCTCCAGAGGCAGGTGCTCTAAGTGTATATGTAAATTCGTCTTCGGAACAGCCACTGGTGCCACAACAAATGTCATTCCAAACAAACTCTCTGCTCCAGGCTGTGTTGGAAATCATCATTTAACACATCATTTGGAGTACATCAGAGTGAATCTCATGCAACCTGAGCATAATAATTCCCTACTGAAATTACCTCTTTCTTTTTCTTTTTGGCATGAAGAATTGAATCAAGTCCTTTAAACATCTGAGTGCTTTGGTTTGCTGCGTAGCCTTGGGAAATGTGGGGTTATAGTGCAGTGCCTAATTATTATTTATCATCTGCATTTCACCAAGGAAACCACAGTATATCTACTGATATTGTTACTTCTGTGTGTGAGCAAAAAGTACATGGACAATCTCTTCATTTGCACATTTATTAAAACTCAGCTTCCTGGGCCCAGGAAGGCTGCCCAGAAAGAATCCTCTCTGCTCTCCCAGCCCTGTGCAGGAGAACTCAGGGTGATAGGATCTCAAACCATTTGCTGATCTTTCCCTGTGGTCAATGTGGATGAATAACTTTCTTTTTATTACCACAACTCTATTCAAATGGCTTCTTCCAGCTGATTCCATTTGTGCACTGAAAGTAACCGTGCAGTCCCCTGTAGCCATTCAGGCATCGCATGCAAAGCTTGTGCTTCATGGTCTATTTTTGAAAGGGTTCCATGTCTTACCAGGAAAGCAGAGAGATCCTTTTGAGAGACAACCCTCTCACCCTTGACCTTGGTTTATACAGCAAAGGATGATTTAAGATAATATTTTCAATCAGGTAGGACAAGTTGTGACTGTCTTTTGTTTCCAGTCCACATATTCAAGGTGGCTCTTTTCTATCTTGTCTTGCTTTCTGCTCTTGCCCACCCCACACAGCTACTCTCAGGTGTTACCTTGACAGAGCAATAAGTCTTTGTAGCGCACACTACCCATCTAACCTACGTTTTTACTCTTACTTTGGAGTCAATGCTGCTTTAGATATAAATCAGTGCTTGTGGTTCAGTGTGTTCCTGCTCCAGCACTTTCGAAAGGGTGTGAACAGTTACATATTTATTCAGACTTGTGCCTTATAAAGTACAGGTCTGTGGTGACAAACTCTTCTGAGCTGTTTGTTTTACAGCACTGTTAAAGAGGGCAACACTGGCTAGTGCCAATTGATGAGTTCAACTGTAAAATTGTGGTCACATGAGAGAAGAAACAGCAGAAGAGACAGCAAAACTCAGGATGCTGAGCCAGGGGAGCAGAACTGCCACCACCCTTCAACCTGTGCTTTTCTGTGGCACATAAAACACTTCTCCTTGCTCCATGATTTTCCCATTGTGAGCAAAAGGAATTCTGTGTAAAAGTCTGTTTTATAGCATGTTAATCACAAAGCAGCATGGGCTGTACAACAGGTAATGTTCCTTCTCTGACTGCTAAACAAACATTTGAATTGTTGCTCTCCCTGTCTGAAGGCAATCAGGTTGTTTGGTTTTTGGTTTTTTTTCTATTGCCCTCAATGGGGTGAGGATTTCATTATGGAAATATTTTATGCCTCTGCTCTGCACTTTGAGCAGTTGTTTCTGGTGACTTGATAGTGCATCTCTTGGTCTGTGTGATCCTGGTTGTATTCTTTGGTCAAATTCTGGGATCTGTGATATGCTAAACAGTGCCTTTTTTGCTTCTAGAGATTTACCAGACATATCCCACATCTATTAGTGGGGTTTTCCCTGTGACATAGCTTTATGGAGAAAAAAATACAGAATCCCTTTTCCTGAAGTGTTGAAAGAGGTCCTGTTGACCTCAAGTAATCAAGTCCTCCAATACTTAGGCAATGGGTCCCCCAGTAAAAGTATGCACTCATCTGAGCCCTGAACGTGGACTTCTGCTTTTTGTCCTGTACTTTCAATCACACATCAAACCATGAAGGATCCAGAAAAGCCCCATTTTCAATTCATTGTCTGGTTTTCTCTTGAGTGGTGCTCTGAAAAGTTGTTTCAACCCAAAACTTTCAATGAAATATATAATTTTGATAGTTTATGTGTCTAAGGCTGGACTTTTAGGGAATAGGATGCTAACTCCATGTGATGCTGATGACTATGGTCAAGTAGGATTTACTTCAGCATTGCTCCACTGACTTCAGTGCTATGGCATCAGCCAACAGCAAATCTAATGCTACACCTGAATCCAGGAGGCTTCAGAGAAGCAGATTTGACTAATGTTTAACCTGTTGTTAGAGTACTTCTTTTTGGAAATTATTTTCTAAATGAAGAGCTGGCTAAAGCTCACCTTCCCAGTACATGGCAATGTAGAAGTGAAAAATGAGGAGTGAAACACACCTGGAGGAGGTCCCAGGGAATGCTGTGAGTGTAGGACCATGCAGGTCTCCCATCCCATGGGTGATTCCCAGGCCCCTGCAGTGGGATCTACCTTCTTCCCACCCCTGCCCTCTTCTAAATGCATCCTCTCCTTTTACAGTAAGAAAATAATTGGACACAATCAGGCTTAAGTAACTTGGTTGATTCACTAAGTACCATATTCATGGTCTGGTGCTGCAGGGGCTCTGGGGGCTGTGCTGTCCACTGCAGACTCCAGAATCACACCTTCCTGTCCTGAACCAAACAGTGACCATCAGTGCCTGCTTGGCCATGGGGATCCTGTCAGGGAGTGGAGGCTCTGGTTGGGGCCATCACTTCCCAATTCCATTGTGTTTTGAAGGGAGGGGCTGGCTGGCAAAGTTTGGCATATCTCCAGCTATGCAAACAGCATCACCCTCTCACCCCCAAATCTTGCAGAGCTCCTGGGGTTTCAACCTCAAGGGCCAAGCCTTGCTCTAAGCCTCTTTGGGAGGTGGCTGTGAGGGTCTCACACAGTGCTTTGGGGCAGGTGAACAAGGTAATCAGAGCAGTTGGTATCAGACCAGCTCTGAAGCCTCCTGGGGACTCTGCCCAGAAACAGCTAAATATATCTTTCTTAATATATGACTTCACTGCAGCAGCAGTGAGATACCATCTTGCCCTTTGTGTTCAGGCTAGATGATATTTTCTCCTTTCCCAAGTGGCAAACAGCATGGCCCTGACCCGTCCTGGCAGGGAGGAGCAGCACAGCCCTCAGCCACTGCCCAGCAGCTTGCCCAGATCTTCTGCTGATAAGGAGCAGGGAGCTGGGAAAGTCCAGGCTGGAGTTCTGTCTCAGTGGCTGAGCTGGTGGTGTAGGTGTGATGTCTGGATTGGAGCTTGAAAGGGATTATTTCTGAGTACCAAGTGTACTGTTTACTGACTAGCCTTGGCTTTGCTTTGCTGCCCTGGGAGTCTTGGGTAACAAGGGTTTCTGTCAAGACTTATTTCTGTTTATTTGACTTATTATTAAATGTGAGCAAACTTTTGTGGATGTGTGTAGTTACATATCCATGTGCTGTGGTTATTCCTCCACAGGCACCTACAGACTGCTGCTATATTTAGTTTGTTACTTAGGAGCTAGGAGAACTTGGGAAGAGTGGCAGGAGGAAGGGTGAGCACCTGGGTGCTACTCTGACCTCCCCAACCCCATGTCTTGAAGGGGTTTGAGAAGGTCCCTTAGGTCCTCCTCATTGCACCTTGTGTCACCAGATGATCTGCAAGGTGGCTAATTTGAAAGGAATATCACTTTGGGTAGTTGCCAGGTTTTCACCTCACATTCTTAATCCCAGCTGAAGCCAAGGTCTGCAGCAAATTCAGATCTAGCAGCTGGATTTACACCTAGATAGGCTGGGTCTGTTTGGTGGAAGGTTGCAACCTGGGTGTAAAGTTCCCCTCATCTAAAGGCTGTACTGGTTCCTTAGATGCTTAATTTTCACAGTAAATATCACAGAATTTGATGAATTATTGGAGTCAGCTTCTTATAACCCTTAACTTTTGGAGAGTCAAACACTCACTGATTGTAACACCAAAGCTCCCCAAAGATCTGACTCATCTTGGTTCAGTATTTGTGTAGGTGCTGATGATGTTAAATTAATGACATTAAATAAATAAGATGCTATCTGAACCTGAGCTGTACCCCTGAAAAAGGACACAAAATGCCCCAAAACATTAAAAGGGCTACAGCTGGTATTTGTACAGGGACACCATCAAAGGCATCATTTTAAGGTTTGGATGAAGTGGTTTATTTTGGGGGAAGTCTTAAGCAGAATCTACCCATTTGTGGGGTTTAAGGAGTTTGTTTCACTTATTTACTTTGGATTTTTGTGTTCACTTTCATCCCCTTTTGTACTTCCTTGGACAAAATCCAAACAGGCAGAGTAACTACAGAAAAGCTGTTCTCACCGCAGGGAAATAATGTATTATGCTAATTCTAATTAAAGGAAATTTCTTAAACTGCAAATAGAGCCTTCAAGAGAGAAATGAAAAGTGAGGAAATTAACATTCTTGCCAGATTTCCAGCTCAATTCTACATACTCAGGGGGTTTGGGTCAGGCTCAGATAAGCATCCAAAATTTGGTGATGTTTATCCAAAGCCTATTTCTGAGCCTTCTAAGTTCACTCCTGACTAATCATAATGGAGTTAGTGGTAGCAGGATATGAATGTACAACATTTAGCTTAGAAATTGGCAGCTCCTCATCATTTCACAGCTAGGAGCCTTTGACCAAATATCAACTCTGTTAACCAAAACAAAATAAAATAATGCCTTGACTTGGTCTCCAGCCATACCACCTTGTGCTACAGTCCTGGAAGATCTTCCAGGCAGAGCTGGGGCAAGGCAGGCTTTGGCTGAGGAACCTCTTGAGAAAATGTTGATGTTACTGGAAGCATCCCTTGTGATTCAGGAGGTGACATTTTCCTTGGGTGGGTGTTGAACCTGCATAAGTGTTATGTGTACAGAGGTGTTCTTTCAGATTTGGGAAATCTCAGAGGTCTAGTGGGTCATTAAAGATCGTTTCTGAAGGGCTCAGAGGTTAACTCCTTGTCCACCTGAAATGCAAATGCAATAATCAACTATGTCACATGGCCAACATGCTCCCAGCTGGAGGTGGCACTCCTCACTTCACTGGCTCTCTGCTTCATCTTCTGCTGTTTACCTGGTCAGTCATGAAGGATGTGAGCTCCCTATAGAGTTTACTGGTGAAAGTGGTTGGAATATTTGTTCAATGAAAGGAGTGGAAGATAACTGAGGGTCATGAATTAGCTTCTGAACAAGCAGAGTTTTTGCTCTTTTACCATCACACTTTTCACTTTAAATACAAAAGAGGGGACCTGTGTTTTGCTGCCTTGCTATGGGCTCCTCCAAGCCTACTGTACACTTAAACATAATGTGGCAAGCTAAGTAGATGCCATAGATCTGTCCTCCATGGATAACACCCTTCAGAACACCACCATGCTACCCCCCACCTCCTCACCTATTGTTCTTCCTCATATATTTGTTTTAGTCAAGGGGTGTCAATCTTAGTAGCTGTGTCTGATTTTTATTCTGGCATTGAAATTCATACCAGGAATAAATCCATCCAAGGGCAAATTCCTCCCAAGTAAAAAAGCACTGACATTTTCAACAAAGCTATAGCAGGAATGAATTGGACCACATGAACTTGGATTGCAGGTACATAATCTATCACCTGAAATCCTTTCAGATTTGCTAGGACTTAGCTCTGAAATCCACTTATTAAATCTGCAGGATTGCAATACATCAGCTGAAACTTCTATTTTAAAGACAAAAACTCTGACAATTGAGAGTAACTGCAGACATCATAAAAACACATTGAGATACTCAAAATCCATTTAAATGTAGTCCTTATGTCTAGAGAACACACTAGGACTTTTAAAAGTTCCATGTTTACTCTTTCCAGATATTCTGTGAAATCCATTTCACAAAACATTGCTCCTATTCTTACTATTGACTTTGCATCATCCTCTTAAAATCAGCAGAAAAAATTGCTTGCTTTCTCCCAGACCATCTATTCCCCAGTAGCATAGATCTACAAATGAGAAGATTTGTACAGTAGCAATGTGACAGTTTAAACTGAGCACCTGCTTCCATCTAATGTAGACTTGGCAAGATGCTAGCTTCTATGTCACTTATGCCACTCAGTTGTCAATTGTTTCTTCATTAGGCTGATCTATTAGCAAACTACACCATGCTCTCAATTTCACATCCATCTCCTATCATGTTTCCTCTTCTTATTTTTGTGGTTGCTTTCTCCTTCCCAGGGAAATGAGCAACTCTTCATACATTGCTATTTTTTTTCTCTTCCCAACACAAATTAATGCAAGAAGCCCATGAATGCTACAGGCTTGGAGCAGAGTGGTTGAAAAGCTGGCAGTGGGGCCCTGGGGGTACTGAGCAAGAGTGGGTGAAGATGAGCCAGCAGTGTGCCCAGGTGGCCAGGAAGGCCAACAGCATCCTGGCTTGGGTCAGCACTAGTGTGGCCAACAGGACTACGGGAGTGATTGTCCTCCTGTACTGGGCATTGGTGAGGCCACACCTCAAATCCTGAGTTCAGTTTTGGAATCCTCACTGCAAGAATGACATTGAGGTGCTGGAGTGTGTCCAGAGAAGAGCCACAAAGCTGGTGAAGGGTCAAGAGCACAAGTGTTGTGAGGAGCAGCAGAGGGAGCTGAGTTTGTTGGTCTGGAGAAAATGAGGCTCAGGTGAGACCTTCTTGGTCTCTACAACTCCCCAAAAAGGGGGTACCAAGGCAAGGATCAGTCTCTTCTCCCAAGTAACAAGTGATAGGACAAGGGGAAATAGATTCAAATTGCACCAGGGGAACTTTAGGTTGGATATTAGGAAAAAATTCTCCACAGAAATGGTTGTCAAGCCCTGGAACAGGCTGCCCAGGGCAGTGGTGGAGAAAACACTCCTGGAGAGATTTCAAAGATGTGTAGAAGTGGTGCTGAGGGTTTAGTGGTGACCTAGCAGTGTTCAGTTGACAGTTGGGCTTGATGATCTTAGAAGTCCCTTACAGCCAAAATGATTCTGTGATGCACAGCTCCTGTTTGAATTTGAAGTGGATATTCAGGTTACAGAATCACAGAGTGTTAGGGGTTGGAAGGGACCTCTGGAGATCATCTAGTCCAACACCCCTGGCAAAGCAGGTTCACCTAGAGCAGGTTGCACAGGATGGTGTCCAGGCAGGTTTTGAATGTCTCCAGAGACAGAGACTGCACCACCTCCCCAGGAAATCTGTTAGAAATGATTTTCTGTGTGTGTGTGCACTCCAGCATTGATGCCCCATAGCAGCTGTATCCTGAGCAGGATGGAAGCTTGTGGGGGTCACTGCTGATGATTTTTAGTAATTAATTCTATGGCTGTCATTACAAGGTCTGTAATGATGTGACCAAGGATATTTAGAAGGAAGGGAGAGAAAACCTGAATTGCCTGATGCTTGTAGAAATAGTTCTTGGGAGTCATAGTTGTAGATGGATTTGGGTTCAGAAAAAGCAGAAATAGCAGAAAAGCTGCTTTAAATAGGTGTAAAGACATGCTGAGCTTCTGGAATTTTAGGGAGAAAAATTGGGAGATCATGTAACATATGACTGTTGATAACTGCAACAGAAATTTCCATCCCCAAACAGGTTGTGCCATCAGTGTTTCAACTGCTCCTATTTAGACATTAAAATGAAGACATTTTTTATTATGATTTCTGCCTTAGGCTCTGATCAGCAGTGTAGGAAAAAGCAAGGCAGTACAGTTGCTTATCCTTCCTTCTTGTTTGCTTTTACTGTAAGTTCTTGCAAGGTCATGAAATAGAGAAATAAAAAAAAGCCACTGTAGTGTAGTTCTCTTAACTTTATCTTCTGAACACTGAACATTGTTTCAAATTTCTTATGGTACATAAAATGTTTTGCCTTGCTGTATCATGTGTACTGAACTTCAAAAAGTAAATGAGACAGCTCAGAGAATGTAATGGATGTGTAATAGCTCCTTAGATCTCTTGTTTTCAGCACAGCATCTTTTTGTTCCTAAAGGTGCTTTTAACATGATATCTAAAGCTATTTATGAAGTCATTTGGTTTTGCATGGTGATAGGACTTACGATGTAATTAGCCCATGGGATGGAGCTTGCTGTAGTGTGTGAGCCTCCCTGAAATGTTGCTTAGTCTTCATCAACCCTTTTTGTTTTCCTTCCTGAAAGCATTCACCCTAATAACTTCCATTGCATGGGTCCACTACATCCTACTTCCCTTTGACACCTTCGCCAAAACCATTTTGAAATCCTTGCATTGGAACAGAGGTCAGTTCTTTTTCTTGAGCATTTTCAATGTAAAGAAGCTTTCCTGTTTGCCTTAAAATTCATTCCTCACACAAATTTCATCTTATGGGGTTTAACCACTTTTGCTCCACATCCTGTTCCTGTGGGCCACAGCAGGGCTGTGGAAGGGCTGCGGTGGGCATGGAGCGTGCCAGCAGCTGGTATGTTGGTACAGAGCAGGTCTGCCCCATCCAGCTGGAGTTTTAGGCAGAATTGAATTGCTAAATCATGCTTTAGGTGAGACCCCACCTGCAGTGTTGGGTCCAGCTCTGCAGTCCTCAGCAGAAGAAGGACATCAACCTGTCGGAGCAGGTCCAGAGACCACAAAAATGATCAGAGGGATGGAACACTTCTGCCATGAGGACAGCAGAGAGAGCTGGGATTGTTCAGCCTGGAGAAGGCTCCAGGGAGACCTTATTGCAGCTTTCCAGTACTTAAAGAGGATCTATCAGAAAGATTGGAACAATCTTTTTAGCAGGGCCTGTTGTGACAGGACAAGGGGTGATGGTTTTAAACTAAGAGAGGGAGACTTAGACTAGACAGAAAGAAGAAATTTGTTTACACGGCAGGTGGTGAAACACTGGCCCAGGTTGACCAGAGAGGTGGTAGGAGCCCCATCTCTGGAACCATTTCAGATCAGGTTGTTTGAGGCTCTGAGCAATCTGATTTGATTGAAGATGGGGTGTTGGACTAGATGAGCTTTAAAGATCCCTTGCAACCCAAAGCATTCTATTATTTAGTTTATTTGGGGTATCTCTAGTACATCTAGACACAATTTATTCTGGTGCAAAGTGGTGTGAGCTCAGAAGGAACAGCAGCTTCACTAATGCTCTCATAATTCACTGTCATTTGCATATATGCAATCCAATGAAGCTAACAGGACTTCCCTGATGCACTTGCCAGCAGGGACAATGGCATTGGTTTCCTCTAGTATCTCAAGCAGGTCACTGCTATTCAGTCATTATTGGGCTTTCTGTGTCAGCTACTCTGCTCATTCTGCTGCTGCACACAGGGAAGATCTTCAGGTGCCAGCACAGTTCCCATAAAACTCCAGTGGTAAAGAAGAACAAATTTTAGTATTCAGTGTGAAATTTCATCCACCTCATATCTTCACAACCCAGCAAAGAGAGAAGTTTGAAAGCATGGACACTGGGTGAGAAATACACAGCTGTGCTGTCTGCGCTCAGTGACTTGGGGTGGCAAAGCCTCCCTGGAAAGTTGGGGGGTGGCTCCATATCACACAGGTGTTGTGGGATTGAGGTTTAAGAACTTTATTCTCACATATTAATGACCCTGGCAGTTCTTTGCATGCAGAACTTTTCAGGATGGGACCAGGCACGTGCCCACTGAAATTGTCTGCAGGGGTCAAGGACTGTCATTGTGGTGGGACCCTGCTCGCTGTGGAGTGGCCTGGAAGTGTTGCAAAGCTTGGAAGCAAAAGCACAGAGAAGAATTTGATAAATAAGATGATGTGAAACTGAATCAGTGCACAGTGATGAATCAAAATTATAAAATCAATAGGTATTGATCTGTATATATCACACAAATAATTGTGCCTGAAGAGGTGCCCAGATTTAACATGCTGATTATATGGCAGTCAGTAGAAATGACTTGAGAGCTGAAGAGCTATCACATTTTAGTTGTTCAGTGCTGCAGCTGAAGCTGATAATATCTTAGCTGAAGTCTCTCTTAAATTTTTTTCCTGCTTGAACTTCTTGGTAACAAGTATATTTAATCAACGAACCAAAACAGAGTAAGAGATTTTTGGCTTGCAAAATACTCTTGAGCCATTCACAGCTGGAGTCCAAACACTAGAAATTCTTCTAAAAACATACACCTTTCATTTTAACTTCCATTTGCTTTTCCTGCTGGCCTCACTCATGCAAACCAAGGTCACTGCATTTATGTGTCTGCTGGCCACTTGGCTACTGACAGGAGTTGCAGTGAATCACCTGGAACAACATCACCCTTGGTCACCAGACCCTTTGTGTGGCTGGTTGGCAATCAGGACAATAAAGTCTTTGTTATATCCCATTCTTTCATGAAACCCCATAAACTGGTGAAGCTGCATCAGAAAGAATGAGGATTTACTGGAATTTTGGGGTTTTGGTCTGCCTTTACATCGGGTGTTGATCTTCCTCCTTCTTTACCATCAGTAGATAGGCTCACAGAGGAAAGAGGTGCTTAACTCCCAGCATGGAGAGTAACTGTCATCATTATTGCTTCCTTTAAGATTATCATGATGTTCTTTGCTTGCACATTTTACCTGCTCAACTCGGGGTAAATCCAAACCTAATAGATGTATAAAAAAGCTTCAGACTGGTTACTTGTCTTCCCTGAGCAAGCATAGTCTGAAGCTGCTGCAGAATTACTTCCCATCTTTATTCATGGATTGATAATGTTCATTTTCCTTTACTGGATTAAATTTGCTGAGTAAATTTCTAGACATATAAATGATATTTTGGAATAAATCCCTCACATTTTATAAATCATTCAAGCCAATTCTGTTTCCTCTTTCTAGAGAAGTATTTCCTGGTCCACAACAACTTTCATTTAAACCTACAGTTCCCTGTTCAAGACAAAAATGAATGAATTAACTTAGATAATTAAAGAAGAATTAAGCACTTCTGAAGTGCCAATGAGAACTCACAACTCCCACTTTCATCTTTTGTAGCATTTTAAAATATCCTAGAAACACTACAGAAAATTGTGGTCATTTATATTGTGACATGTATTTGTATTTCATCATCCAAGCTGGCAGATTTCCTCTGTGTGATACACAACTGGTTTGAGCTTCTGTTCACTGTGCCTGTAGGAGAGCTTCTATCTTCAATTTATTTCTGGAGTTGTCACAAATATGACATTAAAATGACAGGATGCACAAATATCTGGCATATCCTGGAATTCCTGCAGGTTCCCAGAGGCACCATGCTTTGGTTTGATCCAAGGCTTATCTTTGTCCAGGGCTCCACCACCATGCCCCAGCCAGGAGCTGAAGGCAATGGGGAGATCTAGGACTGGCTTTTGTCTGGAGACAGAGCAGTTCCTCCATCTACAGCCCAGAGGCAGCCTGGGTCGGGGCTGAGTGTCCTGTCCAATCCTTGGACTATGTAGTAATTTAAGGTGGAAATCACACTCTCTCTGGGCTTGACCAATACTTTTGGTCATCAGTTCAGCTTGAGGGTAGCCAGCTGCCTTCTGTCAGCGCTGCCATCAGCACTGACATCAGGGAATCCCCTGGTGAATGCATGACCATCCTCCCAGGCCCCAATCTCATGAGCCAACAGAGATAACCACCTTCCTCAACCAATGCATCCTATGACAGCTCCTTTAACCTCAGCAAGTCTCCTGCTTTGACTCATGAGAGGATCTGGCTTGAGGGATACACAGGGATGAGTTTTTATCAAGAAATATTATTTTCTTATATAATATATAAGAAATATATGTATATTCTTATATAAGAAACATCATGAAGAAATGATCTTAATTGCCATATTCACTATACTGCATTCTCAGCAGTACAGATCACAGTCTCCAAAATCCTTCCTGGTGGAAAGAGATCTATTCTTAACACATTGCCTCATTTTGCTTTTACAGACCCAAAAAAGTTCACCACCTCCCCTGAGCACATGCCCTCATGCTGTCTGCAGTCACGCAGGGAGGTTGAGCACTGGCTGCTGTTCTGGTTGGGGCAATCTCTTCATGGCTCTGCCTTGTGGGAATCATGATCCATCTTCTGTTCTGCACTTGCATGATTGCTAGGTGACTCCTAGCAACAAGACCTGACATCATGAACTCTGTTTCACATTTCTCCCACAAAAGTCCAAGGCAGAGTTTTATGTATCCTCCCCAAAACTGCTTCTATAGGAGGAGCTTCATTTATGGTACCAATCAGCACAACATGCTTACATTTAAAGATCTGTTCCAGAGCATCATCTGCTCATTTCCAATGCTAAAATATTTTCCTAGCTAAAAAAAGAGTGATGAAGTACAATTTCTGCTACAGATGAGCCATATTAAAGCACTCAAAGCTGTTTTAACTGGCAGGGACTAAGCAGACTCCCTTTATTTATCCATGAGAAGCTGTGAACACCAGCAGGCAGATAAGAGTTTCTGTTTGTTGCAGTCAAAGAAAAGAAGTAGAAAGCATCCTCTTGGTGAATATAGGTTATGGGAGAATATTGCATGAGGTTCCTTCCCAGTCCACCACTAGTTTTCTCCATGAGGAAATCTCTATATTCCATCTGGCAAAACAAAATGATGATCTTCCCATCCAGCACAATTTTTATCCCCTTCCTGCCAACTGTAAGCTTTTCAGGGAAAGGACTCCTGATTCTTATTTTTCTACCCACAAAGGGTCCCAGTTTCAACTGGGGCCTCTAGGTGCTGCTGTGATACTAATAATACTAACATTAGAATCCTGCTAGTGGCAAATTTAGCTCAAGATCTTAGGCTTAAATAAGCTATATGGAAAAATGGATATAAACCAGTCTCCACCCTCCTTCCAATTCTGCAGGTCATTTTGCATCCACAAAACTTAGCTCATGGATTGATATGCATCTTATATATTGTATCTTGGGAATCTTTTCTCTGTGAAGCTCACACAATCTGCAGCATGACTTGTGGACAAAAAAGCCACGGTGGGTGGGGGGGGTGGGAATGCCTGAAGCTGTACCACTTACCACATGCACACATGCTCAACTGCTTCCCTCCCTCCCCTCCCACCCTTTGTTTTATCAGTATGGTGCTAAATTACCAAGTTTGAAATTTCTTCAGCAAATAAGGGATGCATGCCAGAACAGAAGTGCCCCGAGGGGTCTGAGTCTTAGGGGAAAGAGCTCTTAATTTCCAAGTTTATAGGTAGCAGCACTCTCTTGAAATTGGAAAATGTTCAACTCCTTTATGAAAGAAATCTGCCACAAGGATACGCTGATGTTCACAGCTATTTCATTAAGGACCCATTGTGATCAATGGCTTCTAGGACAGGTTTATTTTGACACCTGTATCAAATATGTTCTGCCCTTCCCTAGAGATTTTCCCAGTGAGTAAAACCTCCTTCTTGTGCAAAATCTCTTTAGTGCAAAACCAGGTAGCTCTGGGAGTAAGACTTTGCAAAATTAATCAGGCACCTTTACCCATGTGTGACTAATTTATGTGGAGCAGCACTTCAAATGCACACCCAGGCAGGCTGCTGGGCACACACTGGGCTAGTTAAGCATTTACTGGTCAGGACCCTGGTTTGCTGACCCAGGGTGTGTGCATAGGAATAGCTCTGCCCATGGATGGTGTGGGGAACTTGACCCACTCACATGGCTCCTATGGTCCAAATACTTTATGTCTTAATCCTAGGGAGACTGCCTGTGCGCAGGATAAGGATCAACCTTGCTTGTTCCTCCACTGGCTGAATATATTAACATTCCTGAATTTCAGTCCTCAGATTTATCTACCAAGCATGACTTGAACTGTTGACAGGGATTTTAACCTATTTATAGTTTCATAACAAACCTGTAACAAAGAATTCCCTTTCTCCTATCCATATGTAAATAATACCTAACACTACTGTCAGGGCTTGGCAGGGCAGTGATGTTTCTGAGCCTGCTTTTAGGTCTCTCTCCACTCGTAGGCAAGTGCCTTGCAATAGGAGGAGGATTAATCATCGCTAGTGGAGCCCTTGCTTTCCTCCACAACCTTCCCTTCCCAGGGATGATGAGTTAATTCAGCTGGAACAATGTTAGTTCATCAAGTTTTGTGGTTTATCTGAAAATCGAATTGCAGTAATTTCATATGCCAGCTGACTTACTGCCCATTTAGTTCAGGTTTTAGACAACTCCGGTCGATGATCTCAATGGGTTTAATACAAAGCGTGGGTGGGATGAAACAGTAACACTGATGCTTTCAGGCAGGTTTTTCTTCCCCTCTGCAGAATCTGCTTCTGTTGGCTGTTTGCATGTGTGTTTCTGCATATCAGGCCTGTACCCACCTCTTCTGAACCTCTGCTAGAACCATCCACACATGGACATTTCAAATAGCAAACGCCAACCTGAAAAGTTTAAAATGACTGTTTGGCTTTTTATTGGGTGATAAATTGCTTCTTACTCTTATAAAGTCTGCAGGTGTTTATGTCCACTCTTGTATGCCTAGTTAAAACTCTGGCTAAAATAGGAATGCTTTGAAAATAGCCAGTTACTCCTAAAACTGATTATTAAAATAGATTTACCTGTTATGCATTACACTAATTCCTCTAGTGTAAAGTTCTGTTGCTTAACCCTTCCAATCCTTTTTGGTCTGGCATTTCCCCCTCTCTGGTATTTTCTTTTCCATCCTTTTGGCTTGCAAATTCTCTTGTGAGACCCTGGATAGAGCTGAGATCCAAGACCCAAACGATGCCCCAGAGCTTGCTGCCACACACCCTTTCTGTGTGACTCTTCCCAATACCATGAGGGGCTCTGGGGCTGGAAAAGGTCTTCTAAAGAAGATCCTCAGACTATATGATAGATGAGAAGGCTTGAAAATTAAAAATTTGGAAGATATGAAGAGCTAATTGATCCCTCTCAAATTGATATGAATGTACACACAAAGGAAATCTGCAAAATGCTTTTACTGTGCTTTCTATTTCTTGGGTACAGTGTCTTGATAGAGAATGTTTGTTAGAGTTCTTCCATTTTTAGAGTAGCTTCTGCAGAAAGTTGTGTTTCAAGGCAGAGAAGCAGTGGCTACATCAGGTGGGAGCCTCTGGCCACCCCATATACAGCCTCTGTCTGCAGGGTCCTGCTGCTTGATGTCTGGATGGGAAACAGGAGAGGACACAAACCTGAGATTTACTCAGTTGTCTTTCAGCAAGGATGAATGAGAGAGTGCTAAAAAAAGACCCAAATCAGACTTGGGTTTGGTCATGTTGGCAGGTTTTAGAGGGCCATGCTCAAGGTCTTCTACTCTTTGGGTGGCTAAGTGAAAGAAAAGCCCCTCCAGGCTGCCAAGAACATGAGGAGAGATGCAGAATAAGGGCATCACTGATGGAATTTCCCAGATTCTCCAGAATTTTGGCTTGCTTTCAAAACACAAGAAAGGTGAAGCACAGGAAAACACACGGCTTCTGGGTGGACAGGAGGCCAGCACCCACATCAATCAGCCTCTGCCTTAAATTGCCCTGTCTCCAGGAGGTGTTAAACGAGCTAGCTAATGGGAGTTTCTCCTCCAACTTTTACCTAGCACACACTCGTGCCAAACTCGCCCAGTAAGGACTGTCTCAACCTAAGGGTGCAGTAACCCTGAGTGTGAGAAGGTCCCAGGCTGCATTTGGAGGCTTCCAGACTCTTCTGTAATGGAAGTAATGAACACTATGAAGGAAAACAGCAACAGTCCCTCAGCATCCAGTGCCAGAACATGTGCCTTGGCAGGGAAACCCACAGGGGAAGATTTGGAGAAGGAAAATAAGGGGGTTTCTCCTGATGGAACTCCCTTTCTGCTGCCTGTGCAAGGAGCAGGAGAGTGGGCAAGCAGCACAGCATTCCCTGGCATCATGTTTGAGGTTGGCTGTGAGGATTTGTTTGCAATAAGGTGTCATAAAATCTCTTCCTGCCATGAGGAAGGGCAGTTTCCAAGCCTTCCTCCCCAAGGCAGAAGCAAACTCACCCAGGCAGCTGGATACTAGTGACTGCCTCATTTTAACATCTACCTTATTGATGGAGAAGATAAATCTGCTGCCATTTCCCTTCCCCTGGTATGCAGTAACACCTGAGATCCAGAGATTCAGGCTCAAATTCCAACAGTATGGCTTGGTGCCTGCCAGAAAACTCCTTCCCACCAGTCTGCCCCTGCTTAAGAAGTTTCCCCAAATCAGGTGGCCGTGACAGTACGTACACCTGCAGGGAGACTATTACCAGTGGGATGCGGTGGCACACTCAGATGCCTGGACATGGCAGTGCCAACCCCAGTGCTGGGCACACCAGTGGGTTTGCATGCATGAGAGGTGGGCAGGACATGAAGGCAGTAGGGTCTGCTGCCACCCTGCTCACACCATGATAATGGCAGATGAGAAAGCAGGGCCAGGCTGTCAAGCTCTGCTCAGCATAAGAAGGAATATGCCATTTTAGAACAGGGATTTTTATTGGAGAGAGAAAGTAGAGCCTTTCTGCTCACTACTTGGGCTGTTGTTTGGCTTCTGCCAGTAGCAGCATCGTGGCTGCTCCAGACCATAAGCGGGGTTGCAAGCAGTCAGCAGCACTCTTGGGTGCACAAGAACAGCTTCACCCACACCTGGATCCTAGCAGCACTGGGCAACACTTGCCTGTCCCTGCCATGTATCTGTTCTGTGTGGCCACCATGCGTTCCCTGTTCCCTACAAGAGGGGAAATTTAGGTTAGAGATTAGGAGGAATTTCTTTACCAGGAGGGTGGTTAGGCACTGGAACAGGTTGCCCAGAGAGGTTGTGGCTGCCCCATCCTTGGCGACGTTCAAGGCCAGGCTGGATGTGGCCCTGGGTGACCTGGTCTAGTGATTGGCATCCCTGCCCATGGCGGGGGGGTTGGAACTAGATGATCTTTGAGGTCCCTTCCAACCTCAGCCATTCTATGATTCTATGTATTTATTTATTTATCCCAGCAATAAAGTGCTGTGCCAGGGGGATTTGTGTAGCGGTAGGAGGAAGGAGAACCTAAACACCCACAGCTTCTGTGCCCAGCTGGGCTCTCTGCAGTTCCCCATCCCCACAGGAGTCACAGAGGTTCTTCAACTTCTATATCTCCTGCATACGCCCCACTCTTAACTATTTTTGCCAGGATATGGGGTGGTTTATTTTCTTTCCCCACAGGCTGTTGGTATTTTCAGCAGGGGAGGGGTGTGTGTGTGTTTTCTGCACACGAGGTATTCCAGACTGGTAAATGCTGCTTGCTGCTTGGCTGTGTGTTGGGGGAAGAGCCCATCTGGGAGTCCTTCCCCACTGCTAGATGCTTTGGTGGAAAGGGGACATCCCTCCACCTGTGGGGTGATCCCCAGGGTCCCCAGAGCTGCCCTAGTGTAGGGGGTGCCGCTGATTCTCCCTGCATCCCACAGCCAGGCTTGGAGGGGGGAAATGGGGGTGGAAACCCACCCTTCAGCAATGCCACCAAAGCCAAGCCTGACCCGAGCAAATGAAAATAATCAAAAGTAATTAGAAGCGTGCTGGACTGCTCCTCAGAGATCTGTGTGAGAGAATAAACATGCCGGAGCCCTCCAAGCCACTGCAAAGGCCCATGTCTGAGCTGTTAGGTGCCCTGACCTTGTCCACATAAAGATGTGATTTATGAAGTGTAGGGCACAGCAGCAGGGCTTCTGTCTTCTCCAGAAGAACCAAATTACTGAGGTGGAGATTAACATGCTTTCAGTTGGGCCCATTTCCAGACCAGGGGAAATTTTTTATTTACTTTTTTTTTTTTACCTTTAATTTCCTCCTCTTCTCCCTTGCTCAGAAAACCTACATTTTGGCTGGAAGGGACGAGACTGGCAGTGGGTGGAGGGAAGGAGGGACAGCCATGACAAGGCACCAGCACCACGATGCCCACCACCATCACCCCTTCACATCAGATCCAGCTCTTCTCCCTGAAATAAGCAGCAACACTTGTGTTTTTCCTTGATTTTATTATTTGTTTAAGTTGATATGCCCATGCAGGGTGGGAGGAATTAACACGCAGAAATTGTGTCGCCTTTCCTACTCGTCCTTGTTTTCCCAGGTCTGTCCTGGAGGGTTTGGATATGTTGGAGTGTTGTTTTCTGTGTGTTTGTTTTGCTTTGCTTTTCTTTTTCTCCCTCCCTGCTTGATACACTCGCCCAGTGTTTGAAACACTCACCACAGTGTTAGTCAGGATGCTCAATGTTGTGTTTAGTCACCTTGAGAAATATAACATTAAACCCCACTTAAAAATGCGGTTACAAAGTGGCTTGCTCTATAAACCTAAGGATAATATTAAGGTTAATATGAAGGTTTATAGTATTTGAAAACATCACCAGCAACTTGTCTGATTTTTCACCATTGTCCTCTGCAGCCTGTGTCCACAGGAAGCCCATTAAAAGTGGACAGTGCAGTTATTTCATCTGGCTTTGGCTGAGCTGCTTTGCTTTGCTTTAATGATGTGCTGGAATGCACGATGCCCATAGGGTCTCCATTATGAGAACTTTTACTTCTGGGACGACCATGAAGTTAAAGGCTTAAAAGAAGGCATCAGTTTACAGCCTGGTGGGAATTACTAGCAGACTCGAGCACTAACTCCTTACTGCCTCCACTAATAGAGCGACTTTATTTTAAATAAACAATTGCAAAAGGGACCCGGTGGAAATATTTGGGCCTCTTGAAGCGCCTACCAAATCCCCCAAGGAGAGAGAGAAAAGGCTGATGGAGACATCGAAAAGATTTTTGCTTGAACGAGAAAAAAGTATCTATATGTGTGTAGTTCAGACATCCCTTATGTGACCGGTGGGCGAGGCGATGCTCGACCTCACCCCAAGCCTCCTGCCATGAACCCCTTCGGGTGGAAGCGTGTGCCTTCTTCCTTTTCTTCTTCTTCCTCCTCTTCTTCTTTCTCCTTCTCCTCCTCATCCCGCGCTCCCCTTACCCCCCTTGGCTCCAGCCGAGCCACCGGGAGTGCGACATGAAGTGGGGCTNTCCGCCGGTACCGGGGAGGCCCTTTTGTTTATTCACCGGCGTTTCCTCCTTTTGTGGAGAAGTCGGGGGGGGGGAGGGTATGAAGGTCTGTGGGGGTGTGGAGCTGCTCTCGGGGCCTCTGATCAGGGCTATGGGCTCGAGCAATCAGTTTCCCAGATTACTTGTATTTAATACACAATGCATCATAAAACAAATCCCTCATCCTGACAGGAAGAAAATAGAACAGCTCATAGCTCGAGCTGGTCCAATTTATGGCTAAATTAAAAAAAAAAAAAAAAAAGAGAGAGATTGAGAGAGAGAGAAGCATGAACTTAAGATCCCAGGGGAGAGTGGAGCCTATNGAGGAAGGAAAAAAAAAAAGAAGAGAGAGAGAAAAAAATATAATAATAAGAGGCAAAAAAATCTCCTGTAACGGGCGAGTGGAGGGAGGATGGAGAGTGAACAGAGCAGGCAGCACCGTTCCCAGGCCCGGCAGCTGTGGGAATCTCCCATCGGGTTTTTTGAGGTTATTGACAAAGGATTTTTTAATTATTATTTTATTTTTCTGTCCTACCTACCGCCACTCAGCGCTGGTTTGGGGTTTTTTAGTGGTTTTTTTGTGGGCTTTTTGTGTTTTTAAAATTTTTTTCAACATCCCCCCCCTTCTCTCTCCCCTCCCCGCCCCCAA